>KK499989.1:174830-236210 GCA_000688715.1 Glossina pallidipes
GGAAAGGAAAGCGAATATATTCCGATGTGTTTTCTTTTTTTTTTTTTTTTTTTTTTTTTTTTTTTTTTTTTTTTTTTTTTTTTTTTTTATTGTTTTACAAGAGGGTTGCTTTGGTAGCCCAACATTTGTGGCCGGGGTCACAAGCCCACAACGTGGCTGTTCTGGTTTCCTCTTTATTTTCTTCTACTGCTGCTTGTAACAGTAACAACAACAACAACAACAACAACAACAAAAGCAAAAACAACAACTATCACAAAATATACCCCTTTAAACAGGAGAAAAAGCTTTAATATCAATGTGACGTAAAAAATACATTTAAATTTTCTCTCTTCTATTTTTTAAAACCATGCTGAGTCCTTTTGCAGGACACAACGTGAATAAATTCAATTCAGTGCCGTTTAACAAAAAAGATTTTTTTTTCTTGTTTTTTTTGTTTTTAAACAACATTTTATATATGTAGAATTGCGTATAGGCTAAGCACACACTTATACACGCACATGGCCATACTAATGCAATCATTATTAACAAATCATCGCGTGGTGTGATATTTGATATAAATTCTGCTGCTCCTCTTGTAATTTGAAAAGTTGCGTTCGGTTTGATTTTTGTTGTGTCAACATTTGTATTGACGCAGCGTGAATTCGTTAGCGCCACATACGGAGCGCGCTTAAATAAAGGAAAAATATGCTTCGGTAAGATTGTGTCTAATTTCACGAGTGTGAAAAAAAGTCTAATTTGAAATAATTGTAGCGAGAAATATATATTGTATATATATATATATATATATATATGTATATACATATATATAGAGTGATAGAGTGATTTGCTCTTTCCTTATTACTCTCGCACAGACATAAGGCCTATGTTGACATAACGGTCTTGTTTGTCTTTACGTTTCAAATAATATTGACTGACTGTTATTTTTTACAAGTTTTATTATAACATAACATTACAAGAACAAATCCTTTGTATACATAATGACTGTTGTGTTAATTGTCTGTAATTACAAACTTTAGTAAGTCACTCTGCGTCCTTACGAACTCATACTAATTAACCCGACTCGATAATTTAACCCTTTTTTGTTTTTTTCCTTTTTTTTTCTTTTTGTTAATTTTAGGTTTTGTTTGGGGGACAATGAGAATATCTGGACTTTGACATTTTTCATTGTTTACGTAGGTTGCTTTTGGTAATTATCAGGATTATATGATCCACACGTACACATCAATATGTATATACACCTTTCTAAGTAATTGCTTTTCTTTAGGAGGCGTATTAAATATATTACGCCATTCGCAACAGTTATTAGCCTATGGAGCTCTCTTTCGTCTTCGTGGTTATATGCGAGGTGAAGCTTACAATTCGACGTAAGCAGATCTAGAAAAATGTACAAAGTATGAAGTAAACAATATTTTGAAATCTATTCAAGAAGAGATAATCAGTTACCAAGTGAAACTTTGATAATTATACGTTACGCTACTTGTGGTACAAGGTTCAATTAAGTTTGTGTGTACCGATCGATTCGGAATCACTTTCTAAATCCATATAAGCTTGTCTGTCCGTCTTTCCATTCGGTTTTTTTGGCGTTCTACCTATAGGTCGCCAATTTTCGAGATGTTTCAATGAACCTTGGTAAACTGGTTCGGATCGGTCTGCTTTTTCGACCGCGTCCCATAAAAAGCACCATTTTGAAGACTCGCAATATGAATAATTGTAATCATCATAGTGTATTTACTTCTTTTGTCTCTGGCTTTGTAATCCTCACCAATTTAATGGAGGACATAAGGTAAACAAAAATTGTTAAAGTTACCTGCAGTATGCTAATAATCAGTTTATCTGCCGAAAATAATGTCGCCCATCTCGCCCTTAAAGCAATACGTACAACTACTGAAATATTTCATGACATGTAGGTGTCCCGGTTGATCGATTGGACTTGACCCTTGTACTTGCAAAAGAAAACTTACAATCTTTTCTCGCCATACCCTACACTTCTTTTGCACTTTTCTTTTTACGGACAAAATCCAAGTATAGGAAACACTATACAAGACAGGAATACAGCTTTAGAAAAGTAAACCGGCTTTCGGTGAAGAATTACAATATTTTTAAAAAAGTTGAAAAGAAGTGTAAATTGGGTGACGTGAGTAGATTTTAAGTCGATTGAATTATTTTTTTTTTATGAAAAAATGTTTTTCAACAATGGCTTGGAATGATATGCTTGCACTGCTTTGTATCTATTATCCACCGTGTTCTTTAAGAACAATTCGTTCCCTAAGTCACTGTGAATACGCGTTTGTCACTGAGAACGCATTTGTCTACTTTTAGCTCCATATTTCAATTTTTTTACATTAAAAATTCGAATAAGAGACAAAAGATTTGCCGTACATTACGATCTTAAGTAAATCCTTTCAAAATATTAGCATGAGGAACATTTTTTAAAGTCCATGGCATATGGAACTCTAGCACGTAGTTCTACAAACGATATGGGTTTAGATATTTTCAAAGCATGAGAAGAGAAAGCAATCCGTCTAGATTGCTATTGGGTGAAGCAGTCATGGCAATACATACTATTTACTATCTTATATGTCTGTCCATGTATGTTGACGATGGATTCATTCATCTCTTTGCGCTTATTATTTGTCGTTCTGAACTTGTAATGATCAGGTTGTCCAGCAATCTCCAGGAAACATTTAGGCTTTTCTTCCGCTGAATAACTTAGAGTTGCGAAATTTCTTCTACCGCTGTAATCCGTGAATTCTACTGTTTGGATTATATTCTTAAAGACTAATTTCTTGGATAATTGCATTAAGCGAGAAGAAATAACTAAAAGCCCTACATGCCCTACACGATCCTACATTTCTCCATACAACGACATTTCAATATAAGGGAAATAGTCGAAAAAGTGATCCGATTCGAACCATTTTCAATAGCATTCGCCCTTGGGCCAAATCATGTCAACGTAACAAATTCTATTAAAATATCTCAAAAATTGCAATTTGAACACAAGGATAAAAGGCAGACAGGCGGACGGACGGACGGCCGTAGAAGCTTAGACTGATGCAATGTATGATTCTGAATCGACCGGTGTAATAAAAAGTTGATCTGTCTCAAATTCCTCTTGGTGCTATATACATCCGCACACTTTATATACTGCAGGTGGGTTAGGGTGCAGAAATGGACAATTTTATGATGCTATTTTCATTTTCACACGCATTCTTATATAGAGGTTTTAAGATCCATTTTCCCTATTCGTCTCGCTCACCCGGCCAATGGTGAGAGATGCACTCATGTCGTGCAAATGCTTTGCTCATATATTGAAGAGATCGAAGTTAAGATCATTTTTATATTCAGCACTGGGCACATTTTGAAATTCTCAAATACTTGAGAATGGAAACAGAAATGTGCAATGAAGAGTCACTCAGAAATCGTAATCACTTCACCTGCCGGGAATCAAATTCGTTTCAAACTTTTTTTTTTATGCTAAGTTCAAAGTGAATTAATAAATCAATTCATTGACTCGGCCAAATGTATCAGGACACTGATAATTGACTACTGTTCTTCGAATTTTCACTTCAAACTTGTGATTCTTACTCTAAAACTTGAGTTTTTTTGTTCGAAATTTCCCTGAGTTGAAATAAAGGTTAGTGTAAGAAGGCGTAGTATGCAGGCGTGATTTTAATGCAGTTCCCTTACAAGGGCTAATGATTATACAAAAATCGCAAGTTCCGTCATATGTTGTATACGATATACGATATATCCATGGCACGATATTCGACTATTCATATTTCGAATGCAATCAAGTATCGTACGTAAACTAAAAGGTGATAAAAAAGGTATTAGAAAATAAAGACTTGGCCGGCTTCTTGCATTTTTTGAACTATGATTGAGCTGCTCTTGTATTGAAATAAAAATTTCCTTTTCAGTTAATGGTATTAAGAGCTACGATCTCTCTATGGCAAGAGGTAGTTGCTTTTAATACCACTTTTCCACGTTTTGTGGTTGCGGTTTAGGGAACTTTAGTACTATTTATGAGAGGGTTTCACAGAGTGACATCATGCATGAGATGCATGGTATCCCAAGAAGATACTCAAGAGTTGAATGCTCGCCCTCCCCACGCCATGGCTCAAAAAAAAAAGGAAAAAAAAACCGGTTTCACACCTGACAGTTTTTCTGGGGTGATTACATAATATTGGGCACAATTTCCTCAATAATCGGAAATTTTTCCCTATATAATAATAATAAGACGAAGGAACACAGATTTGTTTCTTTTCTTAGAAGCGAACGGTTCAGCCCTCGACAAAATAGGGCCGAATACGATTGATAGTCACCGACCTTAACGTTCTCGTTTGTCTACTTGTATCATCCTTTTTTTGTCCTTTTTTCATCTTACACTCATTTAACATTTTCGGTTAATTTTTATGTATTTTTGTACACGATGTCACCTGATATTTATTTGCAAATAATTTTACAATGTCATCTGATAATAAGTATGTGTTAATGTTACTTGGTTCCCCTTCATGTGCAAATAAAAAAAAAAAATTTTGGTAAATGTATCCATTTCATCGTAGCAATAACATTTACTTAACATTTTTTTCTGTTTTTCTGCTTTTTTTTTTTCATTTTTTTTTTTTGTATATTTTCAAGTTTACTCGAGTAAATTACACATGTCTCGTTATTATTTGTATATATGTTGACTGAAGTAATTGTAATTTTACATTTGAATAGATTTGCAGTAATGTGTGCTTGCAAAGAAGTGGAAGGAAATTTAAGGGATTTTTTATTTATTTATTCATTTTTTTTTTTATTTTTTTTTTTATTTTTTTTTTTTTGCCAATTATCGAACGGGTGGAATGGTGCCGATGGGTAGGGCAGTGAGTAAGTGAGAGTGATTCGTTTCGAGTCAGGGAAGCCTTGTAACAGGTATTAGACAAATGAGGCTTCAGAAATTTTCGCATTTCATTTGAATTTGTATTGTTGTTGGCAAGCGTTTCCTGTCCTTTGTTGCATAAATTTACCCAAAAGTGTCAATAAAGTAAAAGAATTAGAAAAACTCTTGAAATGTCTATGATTTCATTTAAGCCGAGTTATCTGATTTTGCTCTACTTTAAAACAGGAACCTATTAAATATGGCCAAGCGCCCTATTCGTCTCTCCTCCGTTTGCCATATACGACGATTTATTTTCAAATGCTTACAATGGTGTGAATTTAGTGACAATAAGCTGTTATCTGAATATTCGGATCATTGGTACTTTTTGTTTACTGCCTGTTACATGATATCCTTGTTTAGTTTTACACCGAAAGAGGGAATATATTAAATAAAAAAAATATAAAAATAACAACAACAACAACAACAACAGCAAAAAAAATCAAAAAATCTGTACCCGCACAAGCAGTCCTTTGACATTTATTTAATCAGACTAATTAGAGTGAATGCAAAATCATATCATGATGGTAAGCCAACTCCAAACAGGGGAGTAGATGCTATCTGTATTATGCAGCTTCACAAATTCTATTTTCCAATTGTGTAACAGTGTGTTGATAAATGCATGTCTATAGAGGAATTTTTTTTTTCCTTTTCGTTTGTTTTACTTCTTCTTCTTTTTTTTTTTTGCATGTTTATTCGGATATGTAATAGTATTAAACTAAACTCAATATTTTTACCAGCATTTTTTCGATTTAAATCGATTTTGTTAAACCGGAACCTGTGTGTTATTCCCTCAGAAAACACCTAAAAAACAATAACAAATTCAATCTTTCCTTTTGGCATTAGTTCTTCCAAGATTATTTTCACAAAATCTGTTTTAATCTAAGACCAAGTAAACTCAAACTTTTTTTATTCTTATTATTATTATTATTTTTTTTTAATAAAAAAAAATTTTATTTTATTTTTATATTTTTATTATAATTTTTTTTTTCAATTTTCTTTTTTTTCTGTGAAATGTTCCTGAACAATACCAACAAATTGACCGGATGTTACCTTAAATTCTCAACACATATGTTACCAAAACATATAATGTACAGGTATGCCTCGTATCATACGGCACTTGTTCAACGCGGTACGAAATTTGCGAATATTATAGCAACGTTTCGGTATAACACGATTTCAGAATATGTGTTTAACTGGATTTTCTATACCTTACATCACTTGCGGTACAGGGAACATTGTGTTTGTGCGGACGAATGCAACACCTATAAGGACTTGAGATACATCCGTCTTTTATTACACTGATCGCTTCATAATCGCTTTTCGAATCGATCTAAGCTTGTCTGTCCGTTTGATCGCCTGATGCCTGTCCATTTATTTTTGTGTTCAACCTATAGGTCACAATTTTTGACGTATGTGATGAAATGTGGCACGCTGACATGTTTTGGCCCAAGGGCCTACATCCCATATAAAGCTTTGCCTTGAAAAATTATCATATGAATAATTTTATTAAGCGAAACAGTGCTTTCTTATAAAAACTATAAATGTTTGGAACGGAATTTGAGTTTTAAAATTTTGTACGTTGTATTTAGTTTCGATATAACACGGTGCATATTAGCTTGTCTTCATGTTATGCTTCGCATAACATGGCTTCGATACAGAAGGTTTCCTTGCAGTTGCGCCATACATTGCCTTGGTTTATATGCTATCTAAGCTTAAATTATATTATTTTATACTCTATATGTGTTACCAATTAAATACGTTATACGAGGGACGCCTGTATATCGCCTTATCATTCATTGGTTAGACTAGAGTTTTCATTATTCTTACACATGATTAACGGATATCCTTTTTTCCTTTTGATTTGCTTTCTTCTTTCTTCTTCTTTTTCTGTGTATTCATCTGGTTTTTAATATTTTATATAAAATCGACACGTACCCGCTTAATCAGTTCCCACAGATGTGTATTCCTCGGCTATATATAAATGTGATTTCTGGCCACTGAGGTTGATTATGGTTTGCTGCTGGTCGATTCCTCTGCATTTACTTTACTTTTTTTTTTTTTTTTCTTTTTGCTTCTTTAAATTGTTTCATACCGGCTTAGCCACATCGTAAATATTTACCGAACCCTGTATAGATAATTTTTATAAAAGAGAAAACCAATTGTAAATCTTTTTCAATGCTGCCCTCTACCTATTCTGCATCATTTTCGTTAGCCATTTGACACTAAAGACTTAAGGGATTCATTTAATGTCGTTTATTCCATCGCCCCCACCCCATCCCCCTCTCCAACAATTCACTCACTCTCTCACCCGACCCCTCGCTATTCTTTTAACTCAACTTGATTTGCAAATATGTCAAAGCCTTTTAATATTAAGTCGTGTTTTATAAGTCAATATTATCAAGTTATTTAGATACGAAGGTTTTTACTATAAAAATCCTACCTCTTCTCGAATGCTTGTGTGAAAAAAATATGTGAAAAAAACACTTTTTAAGAAATCCTTTCAAACAATGCATTAACAACAAAAGACTCCAGTTCTAGTGATAATGGGTTTTAACGAATTTTGTTGTTGTAAAGGATCGATTTGCAGTCAGGTTTTAAATTAAAAAAAAAGGAAAAAAGAAAAGGGTCTTTATTATCTTCTCATACAAAACAATATAAAATTCTGATATGCATTGGTGGTAAACATTGAACCTACATAGAACATAGATTATCCCGTGATGGTCGTTATAATTTAAAACTTCATTTCATTTGAGTCCTTGAGCTTGTATTTAGGCTTTAGTCCCTATTCCACCGAAATTCGAAATACTGAAAATATATTCAATGAAGTTGCGGTACCAAGTTTCGTGGCTCGGCTAGCGTATCCTTCGACCGATTTGGTGCATTTTCAACACCGACCTGCCAGTAGCTTCATGCTTGTTTGAGAATGTTTATAACAGACATGACACGGACAGACAGACGGACATGCTCGAATCGATTCGTAATACAATGTTGATCAAGAGCGTACAATACTTCTTCCCCGTAAAAACAATCAAGGAAATAATTTTGAACTCAGGCTGGGAAGTGTTACCGCATCTTGCCAACTATTCCAACTACCATTTATACAGATCGATGGGGTGATATTTAGTAGATCAGCAGATCTGCAAAGCTAAAGATGTGTGAAAATGGATCGGTAGCTCTATCGCCTCCAAATCGATATTTTATAATACGCGGTGAGGTCGGATGAAGTTTTCCTTTTTTCTACAATTGCTGTAGGTTCGTATGTGTGTGCGGAAATTTTTATTGTTATACCGGTTGTGTAATAGTTTATGAAAAATGAGCTTAAAATCAAATTTTTTGTGCCTGCTTCTGTGCACAGATATTCTTAGTCTTGTACAGTAGATGTGTCCGGTGATCGATTTGATTCATTTCCGATAGCAATGTTTACACAGGAGCTCCAGAAGGACGGACAAACTTTGCTAAATCGGTTCAAAAGTTGATACTGGCGAGGAATGTGTAAGCCTATCTGATAGGGTCTCTTTTGGATATTACCGTTTGGGTTCCTACAAATACACCTTCAGTGAGTGGTTATTATTGAAGTTTTTTTCATTATTATTCGAAGTATTCTCCCGAGAGTACTGAAGATAATTTAGATCTGCTGATCGTAAGGATCGCCTGCACAATAATAATAATGAAACATTTTCCCTAATGATTGATAGATATAGTTCTCAATAAGCTGAAATCAATTTTCATAGCACTTCGCAAGGACATAATATATTCTTATTCGTCCGTTTGTCTGGACGGGGATAATACTCAGCGAGTATACCAGGATCCTTCTATTTCTTGGACTCGCTACTGATATTTCTAGGTATTTATTTAGACGAGGTTAAGCCTTCTGCTCAATTACTAGGATACTTCTATCGCTTTGTATTCCTATCGTGCCTGTTATTGACGCATTAGCTGTTTCACAGAAAAATATTCATTCCACCCCTTACATTTAGGCATACTGATCTCATTTAGTAATCCTCCGATAGTATATTATAGTTTAGATGTCATATTAGGTTACTTCCTTAATCTAGCATTAATTAAGCCGTCTCCTTATTCCAACGTATATATATATATATATATATATATATATATATATATATATACCTATACAAGAATAACGAATATTTACTGTTCGCGGGACTAGGCTGCAAGCATACGTTTGGTCAGATCGTTGACTAACCATAAAAAAAGATCGGCCAAACGGATTCGGACATCGATATTATCTTTCCTTTGGCTCATCGGCGTTGTCAGCCGATTTTCCAATCTCATTCGAAGTCAGCTGTTCCATCTTCGATTAAGATAAAAAATCACATCGTCACAAATTGTTTGACCCGATTTTACCATACATAGAATAGAACATAGAATAGAACAGTACGGGACCAAAAGAGGACTCAACTTTAGTCTGCACAACTTTTCTTTTCGTAAGGACAAGGCATCTGTCATGTCCAAAAGAAAGCGTCTGCAATTATCAACCGACATTTTCGGCAACGAGAAAATATTTCTAAGATATGGAAATAACAAGAAATCATTTTGTTCCGGACAAGGATCTATAGCATAATTTAGTTCATCTCATTTTGAGAGGCCAAAAATACACTTGCATCCGTCCATGCATGCTTAAAGCGGCCACTCCTATCTTGCATTATGCTGCACTATCAAGTGTTACTTTGCTTATTTCACAAAATATCGTTGGTCTGACCGATCAGGTTTAGGACGACGAGAATGGATTGTCCTACGATGACACTCGAAAGGTAAGAAGTCGTTTCAAGTATGATTAACATATGCGTTAACTCTATGCAACTGTTTGAGAGACGTAGTCTCGTTCTGTGTGAAATTCTTCGTAACAAAGTGTTCAGGAATTAATTCGAGAAGCGAGATTTCCATGTTTATGAAAGTAAAGTAAATGGAAGTAGGTTTATAGAACAGCGCAAGTACGATTGCAACCGTTTCAGGTTTCACGATAAAAAGATGAGATGACAGCAAACCTACTTACAGTAGTTAATGTCGAATATATTTTCTTGCAACTTGGGTAGAAAAAAAGTTTGAAAAATTTTGAAAATATTTTCTTGTTTTAGTAAAATATGTTTAAAGAAATTTTATTTTATTTATTGACTTTTTTTTCGATAAGTTGAAGAGGTTTCTTCGAAATATGTGTGTATAGAAATAAAAGTATCAGCATACGTACATACGTATGTCCTTTTCTAAAATCTGTGAAAATCAATCAGTTCTTAAAACGGTTCACTTTAACGACACTTGAATTATGGCGGCATGGCGCCTGTTTACTTAAGTGAGAATTATGTTTTCAAAAACTGTGACATAATAAATGTAGAAAACAAAAAAAACATAAAATAAAAACGACGAAACAAAAACTATATAAACGCGCGCGCGTGTGTGTGTGCATTAAACAGTTCAAAAATATTTACACACACAAGTGTCAAAATTAGTGAAAACACTCATTAAATACTTGTTAACATAACAAGTGTTAAACTTTATGTAGCAAAATAAGTGTAATGCAGTGTAAATGTAAGTGGAGTGCGTGACTTTATTTATTAAACGGTAAAGGGAAAATTATCGTTAATTATATACATACGTATATATATATATTCCATATATATGTCTATATATATATATATATATATATATATATATGTACATATACGTATAGCAGATGGATGGATATCACAAAACCGCAATTAAGAATCGTAAGAAGAAGAAAAGAAAAAAAAGTTAGAAGAGTGGTAAGGATAGAGAAAGAAATAGAGAGAGAAAGAGAGAGAGAGAGCAGGAGGCAAAATAAGGGTGTTTTGTAAGGACATATATATTTTTGTTCTTTTTTCTTTTCCTGCATAATCTTTTGAAACGATGGTCGAGACAAATTGATGATATATTAATCAAAAATTTCTTACGCTTTTCAAGGTATAACATAAAATGATTGCAAATTATGCCGAAAAAATGGAATTTTTTCTCTTTCAATTTTTTTTTTTTTTTTTTTTTCAGCAAGATTGACTAATCGTTGATAATGACGTTGCTGATGATGACGATGATGATGATGATGATGATCATTGACGTTGATATTGAGAGTTTTTTTCTTTTATTCGATTGTGTCAACAGCGTACTTATGAGTGTGTGCTTGTGTATGCGTGCGTATGTTATAATGAAATCTTCACGTCATTTGCCGGCCTTATGCGGTAAACCTAATAAACCAACTGCGCAACGAATTGATTTCATTTTACAGCATTTGCTTCGAAAAATCTTATGCTTTTCATAAGACACACACAAGTATTATTGCATCAAGAATTCGTTACAAAATCTCATCGGCAATAATTGGGCATGAAATTGTAATTTTTATGCTTTAATTGTTTTTATCTACATTCATATATATATATACATATATATATGTTTGTGTGTGTTTGTGTGTGTGTGTGTAAGCGTATCGGTTTTATTTTTTTTTGTTAAATTTTCAGTACATTTTCACACTTTTAGTAATAATGTTATCAGTTTTATTGAAAATTTCCCCGCCAAACCCTTAAAAATGGTTTTTATTTTTTGGTTTTTTTCTCTTTACAATTTTTGATAAAAATTTTCATGTGATTTATCGCTTATTTGTTTTATTTATTGTACATCTAAATTTATGTTGAAATTTCCTTTTGGTAACCAAATCCATGTGGTCAACTGAAAAACTATGTAGGTATGCTTTTTTTGTAATTGTTGTTGCTGTTGTTGTTGATGTATTTATTTATTTTATTTATTTATTGTTTGTTGTTTTTTTTTTTTTTTTTTTTTTCATCTCAACCATAAAATTGTCTCCATAATTTTTATACAATCGTTAACTCTCACTGCAAACAACCAGCAGTTATTCTCTATAAATTTACGTTAACAATAGCATGAGTGTGTATGTACGGGATTTTGTTACTCTTTCTCTCTATATGTTAGTTGCACAAGTTTATCGATGAAATTTATTACGTTGTTCTGTTTTTTCTTCTATTTTTTTTCCTTGTTTTTTTTTTTTTTTTTTTTTGTATATTTGTAGGAGTTGAGTGTATTCACCGTGACACATAGTGGCCATGTATGGAGTATGTATATGTAAAATAAAAGTACTGGTGCTCACATGTCAACTATTTCCGAACTTGTACTTGTGTTTTGTCATTTTTTTTTTTGTTTTTTTGCTTCTTTTTTTTGCCCAACTTATAGAATTTTGCAGTTGCTGCTGTTGTTGCTGCTGTTACTGTTGCTGAATGAGCCATTGTTAGCATGTGTCCTAGTTTTGTTAATTTTTTTTTTTTTTTTTTTTTTTAGGTTGAAGTTTAGTTTTCTATAGTTTTCATCTGACTTTATAGTTAGTGTTTTATTGTCGCTGTCAGTCACTTTTTACAAACTTCATACCTCCGTCCGATCCTTTATTTTTTCACACATCCACATGAACGAGTTACTGTTGTATCTTCTTTAACATTCCCTCTCATATTCACTTGTTCTTCCCTTCCTATATGCTTGTCAGAGTTTTAGTCATTGTCACTGTCAGTTCATGTGCTATTGCTACTTCTTCTCTTCCATTCCCCAATTTAGCCTATGTATGAATGCATGCATGTATGTATGCATGTATGTATGTGTACAGTTAAGCTACTTTTTTAATTGTTACTACTTTTCTTTTTGTTTCCCCAACTTTAGCATTTTTTGTTGTGTCTTCTTTTTTTTTCTTTTTTTTTTTTTAATAGAAGATTTTTTACATTAAACTGATTGCACATAAACTGGTTTAGTTCCTAGTAAGTGGTTTAAAAGTGCTTCGTATATATTACGGGTAACGTAGTAAAGCTTTGATACACTGCAGGAGAGTGGATACGTATGTGCGCTGTGTGGCCATTTATTTTCTACATTTCCGCTAAAGTGGTTCTCTGCACTCTTTGTGTTATTTAATCTTTTACAATAGAAAACTTGAAAAAAAATTTTGTTTTAACTTTTAGTTTTACGTTTTGGTTTTATGATTATAGCTCAGTTTCGTTACATGCATCTCACCTAACAATATATCGATTTTTTTCCCTTTTAATTAAAGCTAAAAAAAAAATAAATAAATAAGAACCGAAACTTTCCTAATAATATTTGTAATCTCTTTAACCATCCAAGTCCAAGACTATATTATGCTTTCCGATCTTCTATTGAACCAAAAAAAAAAAAAAAAAAAGAAAAAAAGGCAAAGGAGATTCTCCTCTCACATAAGAATTCTTATTAAGAAAATCGTACTCGGAATCTTCTCCGATTCGTTAAATACAATTCGACGAAGAATTTGCGAGCGATTTGGGCAATTAGAACATTTTATATATATATGCAGGCATTATCGGTTTTATCTTCATTAATTAACTCAACGAATCCAATCATACTTCACGGAACTATTATAACCCAATAGGCAGGCACATGGGCTGACTTAGTGGTTCAGTGACTATTTACATAGATTAAGTGGATACACATGCACACACATGAGTACATAGAGACACAGAAGAAGTTCAGTTTAAAAATCCCATATGTCTTCAGGTGGACAGTAAAATAGGTGCATATATAAAAATCTCTTTTTTTTGTTTGTAGAAATCAATGAAAGATAGTCAATGGCCGGCGTAATCACCATTGCTTTGAAGGACAACTTCGATTCTTCTAGGGGATGGTTGAAACTATAATAGGTCTTGCTGGGATATTGTCTCATACTTTTTGAATATTTTCTTACAACTCATTATTTCATGCTTTAGTTGTCCCTAAAAGCTCTCAATGGGATTAGGACGGCAGACTGACTTAGCCATGCAATGATATTCAAATTATGCTTCTGGCCGAAACCACGCTTTCATCAAACCACATGAATGTTTCGGGTCACTATTCTGCTGAAATTTCCATACCAGTGGTATGACTTCTTCGGCATATGATAGCATTACAGTTTCCACACAAGTTTTCATGTACAAATCTATTCATAGTGTTTACTCTGAGATGTATCGGACCGATATCCTGTCCAGAAAAGTAGCCGCATACCATAAGATCTCCCCTTTCATGTTTCAATGCTTTTTTTTTTCGAAAGCTAATGTGGAATTTTTTCCTTTCCATTGAAGTACATTTCCTTCCGCATCAACGCCAAACAAATTTACTTTTAATTCGTCCCTCCAGTATAAAATTCTCTAGTATTGATCGCCTTTTAGTTTGCACCAATTTCTTCGAAAGCAAAGTCTCTCCTATTCTCTAAATTAACTTCACTGAGCAACAGAACTCTCTAAGGCATTTATTCTTAGAAGATTGAATTCGGGATGATACAGTGTTCTCAAGTTTATTGGAAATTCCTTGAGACGACTTACCACCTACAGTGTCCAGTGGATATTTCTATGAACTACAATCATTTGATTGTTGGAAAGTATTCACTACGATGGGTTAAAAAAATGTAAACAGAAATCCGTTTAACCTGAACGCCAACGAAATTGAGCATCATTGTGCTCTACACACGAAAGCAGATAAATGCTACAAAAATAGCCCGAAAGGCATTCGCTTTAGCAAAAAAGAAAAAATAAATAAATAAAAAGGTTGTGAACGCTTTTTGCAGATCGCAAACAATTTACAGTAGCAGGCGAGTAGATAAAAAAGTCGCGACGACCAACTCGGTGTTCGCGGCTTCCAGTTTCAAGGAGGTTTCGCTATATTTTGTTGTTGTAGCTAGAGTGAGTGCTCACTCGGTAAAGTCATAATGCATAACAATGGGTGACGAGCACATTCGCAAGGCCACGATCACTCCCTATATCTGCGTTCCTTTTCTCACTTCTTTGTGATCATCAACGTGGTGTACACAAAGCGTCGAAATCTTAATCTTAAGCTATTCGAAAGTCCTTTGAGGGTTTGAGTTGGTGTTTTCGTTCAATAAGTCTTGCAATTCATTATATTTCAATTTTTTGGCTCCTCCAGGCTGTTCTTTGTCATTGACATCAATATCATCACTTTTAAACCAAGCCGAGAATTGGGATATGATCACCATGAGCAACATCACCGTGAGCATCTAAAAGAGTTTGATGTCTGTATTTGCTAAATATCTGTGAATGCTTGATCGCAATTTTTTGACTAAAACCAACACCGTAATCGTGCCGCAGTCACCGTATTCGCATGACTAGGTCACCTGCGACCTTTTCGTGCTGCCAAAAATGAAGAATCCCGTCAAAGAACGGAGTTTTGCTCGGATTAAGGAGATAAAGTATTCATCGCTGAAAGAGCTGAAGACCATGCCGACAAGCGCCTGTTGCAAGTGCTTTGAAGATGAGAAAGAACGCTGGTTCAAGCGCCCTCAAGGGGATTTTACTTTGAAGGGAATAAAACGGATGTTGATGAATAAATAAATATTGCGTAAGAAAAATAAAAAGTCGTCCCTTTTTTTTTGAACACACCTCGTATATTGTCATTAATTAATAAACTAAACTAAACTGAACTAAAATTCTGTGCTACCTTAAGCTACTTTAGAAAATAAATCATTTGCCAGCTAATGTTAACGGAAGTGAATCATCACTCGCGACGAATGTCCATTGAAAACACAAGAGTGGGTGATGTTGACTATCATGCGTACGTCAAAATAATTGATTTTCGTTACTATTGAAAACAAAGGCAATGTTGAAATGCCATGAAATTCGGATACGTATCGTTTGAAGGTCGGGCCTATCCAGGAATCATATGCAATCAGTGTGGCCAGGCTTGTCAGATCGGAGACTTATTGAATGATATCTACATAAAAAATCCACTTCACATAATTATTGAGTTTCTTATAAGATTTTCGTTTGTTTTAGAAATTTTTTATCCCCTTTTTTTTCACTTTTTAAAGAAAAAGTTTGCAGAATTTTTTTTCAATATTTTTTGAAATTTTTTCACACCAAATAAATTGAATGTTTGTTAAACATGGAAACAAGGAACAGAATCTTATAATCGAAATCTTAACAAAAACTCATACTAATATGATTGTGCTGAGCGGGATGGGGATGGGGCTGGACTGCTTACCGAATGTCGTTGCACGTTCTGAACGTCTATGCTTGCTTATCATTAAAATCAGTTTTGTTATCGCCATTTTGCGCTTTAATGGTATTACTCTTGTGCTCTGGATAACATATTATGTCAAGGAGAGGCAAATAACCGTTTGAGATTGCAATACACAAGTGTTATGACATTAACAAAATGTTATGACATTCAACAAAATGGAAACAAAGCAATTGAGCATCAAATCACACATTTTAAGCCAACAACAATTATCAATGTCAAATAACACGGAACAAAGTATCATAAGGCGTCAAGAGCAATATTCTTTCTTGTACACATCTATCTATCTATCTATCTATCTATCTTTATCCCTCTTACACAATATCTTAATTTCTATATTTGTTACGTTTGTATATGTGCGATTGTTTTTTTTTTTTTGTTATTTCTTTTTGCCTTTTCGCTACTGTGGAAATAACACCATGACACGAGTGCTTTGAATGCTCATGACCGCGTTTCACTGCGCTACCATGAACAGGGCGAACGCAAAAATACAAAAAACAAAAAAAAAAACAGGATTTTTGTTTTCAATTTACAGCAGTTGGTTTTTAATGTTATACAACAACAATAACAAACAACAACAACAACAAAAACACCAACAAGAGAAATAACAAAAAACGATATAACAACAAAATATTTTTATTAATCAGATGCACAAATTAAACAAAGCGGAAACATAAGTACAAGTGTTACACCAGCAGCATGGTGCGTGGCCAAGTTTTTTTCTTTTCATTCGTTATTTTCCCCATTTTTTGTAATGATTGAAACAAATGCCAACATGGCGTACACGCTACCGTCAACTACAGCTTTGGGCATTGATTATGCTACGTTACTTACACAGATTATAAACGAAATTACGGAGACAAGATTTAACGTTTTCAAGCATCCATCCATCCATCCATCCATCCATCCATCCATCCGATTTGATAGCGTATTCTTTTGCATAATAGTTGGAATGTTATTGTTATTCGCTCGAATATTTGCTTTGAATATTTTATTTATTTTTTATAACTAAATCTCCCCACTTCACTTTATGAACGCAATTATCTCTGCATGCATTTTGATGCAGGTTTTTTTTTTTTTTTTTTATTTTATATCTTTTTGTATATTTGTTTTTTATTTTGTTTTCATTTATTGGGCAAGTGTTACTCTGTTTATCGCTGCATTTGCAAATTTGTTAGTCTCCTGTCGGAGCGGAGCCCAAAAGGGTTTCAAATTACCATAGTCCAAGTGTTGTTCGCTTGTTTTAGTTTATTGCGATGTTGTTTATCACAAATCAAACATGTAATCCTATGAATGAATATTTATACGGTATTCTCTATGAATATTTATAGTTCCGTTCGTTTCTTCTATTCTCTTCTCTGCTCTTCTATTTGTCTGCTCTTTTTTTTTTTTTTTTTTTTTTTGATTATTTTTCAGTATGTGACCCCAACGGAACACATGCACGTATCAGACAACTGTTTACCGGAAACTGTAATAATGAGAATTGCATGTAGCTTAGATTGTGGGCAAAACCAAAACTAGAAATATGCTATTGGCGGCTCTTCAACCAAATTCTACAACTCAATGAAAAATAACCAAAAATTTGACAGTTTTATGAATTGTTTGTGTCCTGTGTCGGTCGAGTCCTCTAAAATTCCATGAGTGTTTTATTTGATATACAAAATACTGTTAGGTGATAGGTCTTTTTTTTAAAGGTGGGAGAGGGGGGGGGGGGGGGTTTAGACATACAAAAGTACATCTTTTTTTTTTTGTCTTTTTTTATTGCATATTTACACATACACATCTATACATATATATGTATAGAAATATATGCATACAATAGGGAATTTCTGATGGAATTTCATGTGACTTGATTTTTGTCGATTACAAATCACTTTGACAAGAGCGCGCGCTGCACAGTTTGAATGTTAGTTAGTTAAGGGAGAAATATTTAAAATTAAATTACAGAGAATTTATTATGAAATCTGTGCATGTGTGTAAAAAAATTCTATAGAAACCTAGAAATTTTTTGTATAGCAATGTGTGCGTGTAAAGTAATGTGTAAAGAAATCATTTTTTAAAAAATATTTATTCAAAAATATTTTACAATAAATTTTTAATAAAACTTCGAAATGCTTAAAACAACATTTTCACTCTTTAAAGTTTAAAGTTGTTCGTTTTGAGGGGAAAGCAAGTAAAGGCATTTCTTAGATACCCTACACCACTCTACAGATTCACTTCACTTCAGGACTCTCCACAATGAACGCGTTATATGGGAAATGGTTGAAAAAATCGTGCAAACCGATTTTCATTGGCATTTATTCTTGATCTTGGCCAAAACACGTCAGCTAAAAATGGACAGATGGATAAACTAGCTTTGGCTGAGAATCAATTTCTGAATCGAACGATATAATGAAAGGTGGATGCATCCCAAGTCCTTGTGGGCGTTGAATACATCCACACAAACTTAATGTATCCTGTTTCTCTTTTCTTAAAATTTGAAATTTCTTTTTACAGCCACCACTGAAGGATGGGGGGTATACTCATTTTGTCATAATGTTTGCAACATACAAGAGGACGCTTCAGAGACCTTTCAAAGTGTATGTATTCTTGATCAGCATGATATTCTGAATTGATTGTGCCCTGCCTGGTCGTCTGTGTGTTTGTGTGGTGGGCTCCAAATGGTGGTGGATACGGTATGCGGGTTTCGGCCCACCCCAGGTGTACATAATTTTCTTACTCATTTACTAATTTCCGGACGGGTCTTTTAACTTTAAGTGGACAGAATAAATCTGGCAAGAGCTTGTTTATATCGTCTGCTTTTCGTCATTAGTTGATGTTAAAAAGAAAAGAAGTGATCCAATCGGGACCATATTCAAAGGCATTCGTTTTTGGGTGCATCAAATTTCATTAAAACATTTCGAAAATTGTGGCCAGTAAGCTGAACACAAGAGAATAAGGTGGACAGACAGATGGACAAACAAGTTTAGTTTGGTTCAAAAGAGTAGGCGGGCCACTCTGGGTGCTACAAGCAGTCACACAATCTTAATATACTCTTGCACCGCAATTAGTGTGGGGTATAAAAAGGCATGGCAATGTCAGAGAAACGTATCACTCGCTGATAAATACCGTTGCTTTTTTTCACAAAAGTCCGTTTTTTTCGTTAGTTTTTGCTAGTCCTAGCAGCATTACTGACTAATGCTGGCACTGACTCGTTGTGCTTTATGCAATTTGGATATCGGCATCAATGGCTTAGTAAACAGCTTTCTGTTTGGCTACGAAACGTATCCACACGTGTTGCTATTTTCTTTTAGTTAATACAATTAAATGATATTTTTAAGATATCCTTATACGTCTATTACTAATTACACGACTACTACCAGTGAAAAAATATTTCATAATCCCGCAAAAGAAGAATACCTGATAATGCCGTATTTCGGTTAAAACTGACGCTTCTGGAGTATTGTTCAGCACATAACAATGCACTTTTCATATTATGCGAATCACCACTTGTAATACATAATAAAAGTTAGTATTAGGATGAATTTGGGTTGAGTGCTCGCTTCTCTATATGAAAATACGGTCAGGATCTAAGTTAAACTAAACTGTTTTACATCGAATATGAAATCTTTTTTATTTAGTTTTATTAAATAAAAGAAGCATTACTGCGAGGAGGTAGAGAAAGAAGAAGAAAGGATTTCGACAAAGAAGACAAAGTGCCGCCAATCTAGTTTTTGACCACAACCTGTTCACCTGAGCTACCGAAGCACCGATATTCCTGCATAGAAGAGTAACCAACTGTTAGCTAAAGAAATCTGAGCCAGGATTATCCTTTTTATCGAGAGCAAGTGTTGCGTTTTATGTTGAGAAATGCTTATTTGCTTACAATGAATAATAAACTGAACACAAAGCATTGTGTAATTCATTGTGTTCAGCGTATTGGGAAAGATGCCGTGCATTGTCTTACAAACTTGTTGAAATCGTTTATCTTAAGCCCTGGCGCTTAGCATAAAAGGCCACAATGCCACTTAACCTTATTTAAGCAGAAGATTTGAAAAACGAATTTATTTTTTAAATAAAATGCTAAACAAAAAAACGTATCTATTTCCCTCTCAACTGATCTGCTCAGGATGAATATGGAGCGTAATGGTGAAAAGAAAAAAAAAAACAAAAATGGAGAAAAACAAAACAAAAAAATTAACATAAATTATTGTTTGTATTACTTTAGCACCAGACATAGATATTGTGGTAGACACGATGTCTTCCGGTATTTAATGGTTAAGATTTTTATTTAAAAGAAAAAAGAAACAAAATTTTGAGAGAGAAAACGTCAGACTACCTCAGCTCGTTGAATCTCGCAAGCCTTAACGTAAAACTATAATATGCGACTAGGTGTGTGTATGTACGTATGTACGTATGTACGTATCTGCATATATAACGTAAATAGATTTTTCCCCAAGGTACTTGATGTTAAAAGTGTATGCAAATCGTTGTTGCAATGCAATAAAAGCGGGGTTTAAGCTGAGAATAACAAAGAAAAAAGCAAAAAAAAAAAAGAACGAAAAGAAAGCGAAGCTAACGAGAATGGGTGGCATTCAACAATTGACAGTTACAAATACGTTGCAAATTAAAAGCAGCTCAACACAAACATAAGCAAAAACATGAAACGTAAAGGAAGGTAAAAAAAAAAGCAAAGAACTGGAAACATAAGCCCCGCGTCAGATGATGAAAAGATTCACAATGAAAAATAGAAGAAGAGGAAAACTTACCAGTTGTTTAACACACAAACAAAAGGCATACATAGCAATGATGCCGGTATAAAACACAACGGATGTGTACTAGAGCATATGAAATGTACTGGCTTTAGGGAACGGAGAAAAAAAAAAACAGAAAGACGAATATGACTGAGAAATGAGAGAAAGAAGAACAAAAAGAGAAAAATGCAAAAAAAAAACGAGAAACAACATTTGCAAGTAGTTGCTGTAAAGCTGTGTAGAGCTTAACTTGAAACGCAATGCAATAACATTGGATTCCTTTGGTTATGGCGATGTTTATTGCATGCGGAATCAAAAAAAAAAAAAAAAAAAAAACAAGCAAAAATTAAAAAAAAAAAAAAAAATCTCAGCACGGAAATCCCAATGCAGAAAATCTCCTTTACAATTCCATTCGCTGCTGTTGCATCGTTGTTCATGCCTTACCTTTGAAAACTTAACATGGTAGCCAACTTCTCTTCTGGCGTATTGGAATAAATGTAACACGCAAAGCTTGTAAAGAACCTAGAAACACAACGGGTAAACCAAGTTAGTGCGGATACGATTTCTACCCAATAATAAACAGGAAACGATAAGGTTTGCGCGCGGGTGAGATGCCATTACCATCGCCATCACCATCACCATCACCATCACCATCGTCACTGCCATCACTACGTATGCATTACAAAAGTAGAAAAAAGAAAATTATGTGTTCTGTGTGTTCTATGAGCTCTATGTGTTTTATGTGTTTTGTGTGTACTTTGTTAAACAACATGCATTTGCACGTTTGAAAGAAACGCTGTTGTTTTGCGTTTTTTGTTTACATGCATCAGTTTATTGGAACTAGATCAACCGGAGGATATAAACTCTTTAGCATTTCCTTTGTGCGTGCGATTTGTTTTCTAACATTCGTGTTTCATTTTATTCCCTTCTTTTTTTTTTTTTTTCATTCGTTCAATATACGTAACTTATTTCGAGTGCATACACTTTTTTTTTTTATTCTTTTTATTCTTTTCGTCCTTTTTTTGTAAATTTCTTTCTTTTCCTTTCTTCTCAAATGTATCCAACTCTCTGTCTCTCTGTTGATATTACAACATGTTACCAGTGTCAATATCAAAAATCATTTTCTACCATAAAAAAGAAAACCTGACAACTACAAATATCAGGCAGAGGAAAGAACTAGAAAAGGAGGAAATACACATACGTTCTTATATACATATCGGTTATGTTTGCTTTTTTTTTTGTTTTTTTTTCTCTCTCTCTCTCTCTCTTCAACATTGCCTTTTAGAGTAGGCTTTGATTTTCTGGATTCATCAGCATCACTATTATTTATATCCTACTTTAATTTGCTATGTTAGAGCTCTCTTTACAAGATTTGCTATGAATTGATGAAGAATTCCTCTGTGTACAGTGAAAACATGAATCTATTTTTTCAAAACAATTTCCAAAAGAGTGAAAATTTCCGAACTTAAGAAACGGTCGCTACGAAACTTGAGAATTTGACAACTAAATTTTATATTATTTATAAGCTTGGACGTGTTAGATAATTATCTTCGTTTACGATGTAAGAATCTGTCTGTGTTCAACAAAAAAGTCTAAATGGAAAAAGATCAAGCGAAATAAACTTTTATCCTTTCTCGGATCAAAATGATAGATTATTCAACATGTTCCTTGTCACGCATATGAGTACATTCCACTACCAAGACATGTGTGCCGTTTTCGGTACACGTTAACTAATTTAATTCAATTACTATGTTCTGAATCGATCGTCATGATAAAATGTGGTTCGATCTTAAGCCACTCAGGGAGTTATGTACGCCCGCACAAAGTTAATGTGTCCTTTGCCACCACAAGCAGTATATGATATAAAAAAAAACAGCAGAAGCATTCGCAAATTTATCACTTTAACAGGGTATTAATTGGTCCTTTCTTCATTTTATAGGAATATTCATTCTCTTGACAAGACGTCTCTATTCTTCGTGCTATTATTGAACGAACTTTGAGTGAACGAGTGTACTTCGCTAAATGTCCTTGATCTTGATTGAGGGTTTTGTTATAAGGGGTAATGCATCGTTGGTCCGATAGATATCTGAAATACCACAACAGTTATACAACCTTAAATTTCTATATTATTAAACACATGCGTATGCGTTAATTACGTAATAACCACTAATTCCGGAACGTCTTCCTTGCAAATTTTTTTTTCAAAACCCATGTATAGAAGAATTTTTCGAAACGAAACAATCGTACGGAGTCACATGTTGAAACGTAACGCTTCCTGGATGTAGCAAAGTGCACAATAATTGCAAAATATAGGGAAGTTGCGGTGGACATGTGGCCTTCAAATTCGAATTGCTTTGTCTAAAGCATTTAATAAATCTATGACATACATTCTCTTACATAGGGGCATAAGGAAATCATATCGTCCTGATAAGGAAAGTGGTTTACTCTTGTCCCTTAATATCCTTGATGAGACGTTTGCATGATTTTTCCCTGCACTTGGTTCCGTGCGCGAACTTATCCAAAGTAGACGCAGAATGGCTGAGTTAATTATTTGTCATTAACGTGAAATAAAATATTTTTTACAGAGTTAACTGAAACTTTTACATATATATAATTGCTTTAATTTACGCTTAGATAGTTTTGCTTAATTCATTATTTACTTTCTTCCTCTTTCTTCCATTCATATTAGTACTCATTCACATACTGATGATGGTGTAGACATAACGTTGTTTATGTCTCGATTAAAAATCATTTCACTTGTCGAAACTCGCAAAACGATACTCTCGAGAAAGACTCTCGAATCGAGTGCGCACTCGACTGGTCCCTTTCTTTTATACCTATTACCGAAGGATGAGGGCTATGTTCTTTTAATCAAAACGTTTGAAACGTCCAGAAGAAGACTTTAAAAACCCCACAATAAGTACGTATATATTCTTGATCGGCATCAAGTTTTGAATCGATTCAGGCATGCCCGTCTGTCCATCTGCTGTAAACATTTTTTTGGCCGCAAAAATGAAGCAATCGATTTCATATTTGGCAAAAACATTGCAAGCTCTCGCACGTAAGCTGGTTTTGAAAATGGAAGAACACGAAAGATTTTGTTTTTCCAAAGAAATAAAAAATTGCCTCTTTACTCCTTACTAACAAACTAGAGCAAATAAATTGACAAAAATTTGCACGTATATTCCGCGGGCATTGCTGATGTGCCTGTACAAAAATGGAAAAAGTTGACCACGCCTACCTTTAACTTTTTTCATAACTTTTATAATGCGTATAATCAAGCCTAACGTATATAAATTCTTGGCCAGTTCGTCTGTCCATCTGCGGAACTATGTACTATATGGGGTACACATTCTCCCTTTGGCGAAAATAAACATTTGCAAGGGGATAATGAAAGTGACCTAAACCGATCAAAGGGCACGCCTACTGCACGTCCACCTACCTATTGCGACATTAACTGTGAATACCTATGCTTTTCGTATTTTTTGCTTGTTACTCACCATATACAACACATACATCATATAAATTTCGACTTTATAGGAAAAATGAACCGTGCCCACAAAATATTATACGAAAATGAAAATTTCGTACCTTTCTTTTTTTTCAGTCTTTTTTAGAACAACGATGATGGGTATAAAGGACTCGGCTACGATCGAATGTAATTTTCTTGCTTTAAAAAACTGACACTTTCTTAGTTTACTGTAATTTTTGTGGCTGGATGTATGTTTACCATATCCGATCATACAAGCGAAGACACATATCGGCCGAGAAATATGTTTAGATTCATTGAGAATTCGATACCTATGCACCAAATCATCAAGAATATATATATATATGTATATATATATATTTAATAGGGTCTATGAATCGATGATATTGACAAAGTTCCCCTCTTCATGGGCTCATATCAAAAGTCGAAACCAGTTCTTATATTTGCGATTAAAAAAAGATTTAATATCTTACTGTAGATTAATTGAATTGAAAACTCAAGCCAAGTATACAGACTATATACACTTCTATCCTATCACAATCTCTGTGTGATGAGTTCTTTTAAAAGTTACAAACGAAATGAACATCATCGGATATCATAGTACGCATAATGTTACACTTTGATATAGGAGAGGACGATATCCTTCAACTTTCCCATCTCTTCATTACTATTTCTCCCTCTTTTTTTATGAATCATTCTGCTTAAATCATATCTGTTCATATCATCATATCATGATATCATTTGTTACGTGTTTCTATTCTAACAGGTCGATTTTGTAAAATTCATTGGTTTATTCGAGTGTAACTCTCCACCGCTTGCGAGCTGTTTTAATGTTATTGTTACATGCATGCTACATATTTATAATTTTTTTAAACCACCACCACAGCCACCTCGTCATCGTTACCATCATTATCAGTGACGCCATTATAATTGTATGTGGGTGCGATTAAGAACGGCTGACTAGAATCGCTAAACGCAATTTACTCGGAAAAGAAACGTTTACAGTTTTTTCATTAAAATCGCAGTGACTGTGAAGCGATTGTTAGCATTTACATGTAAAACGGCCAATACACACACACAAAAATATATATTATATTTCAAATGGAACTCAATAAATAAACGATTCATTTCATATGATAGAAAAAATACTTAACACGATCGAAGTGACATTTTAGCAAAGGCTTGCGCCATGCACAGCAATTTTCTTTTGTCTAAATAACTATAACTGAGTAGATGGACTAGAGGATAAGTTAACTAAGAACGTTGCCTTATCTTAGACGGACTATAAAAGCATTGGTATAATATGATGGAAAGCTTTAACGATATCAAAGCGATTGATATTAAGATTACCATGTCCAACAGGAATAATAAAATCAACAACAGGTAAAACAATTGACGAGCGAACAAAGAAAAAAAAAAAAAAAGAAAAAAAGCAACAAAAAAGAACGAAAAACATCCATCACATCCTCGCATAGGTTAAAGGGGGAGAGATTATTAGTAAAACTCAAAAGATTTTGCATAAGAGATTTTTTTTTTTTTTTTAGATCTTATGTGCTTATCCTTGCTTGTTGTTGAATTGAAGTGCTTTTTACTTATGCTCAAGTTTTAGTTTTTTGCTTTTCAAAGAGTCCGTTTATCGTTCGGTTTCCTACGCAATTGCCAATCGTTCGTTTTTACTTCTTATTTTCCCTTCCTTCACTTGATATATATTTACATACCTAACGATACGAATTCAATTAATTGGAAATTAACCGGAAGGGAAAAATATGACCGAAAAATTTGAATACGATTTCATTTAAATAGGAAATTATCTCAACGGATAAGAAGGATACTTTACGCCGTCCCTTATCCCCGCCATTCGCCATTTATTATTGTACACAAGCTTGAATAAAGCTCCATAAGAACCCTACGTACAAAATAGAAAATATTTCTCTAACTGCAATTAATTTGTTCTGTCGGATCAGTATTAGTCAGTTAGTTATTGGTCGCTTAATACTTGTGTGTAAAAATGCGGGATTGGGCAGATTGAGGCTACGTAAGATAATGTTTTGTGTTTGGTGGAATTGGACGGAAATTGGCCACCATGAGTTGCTGCAATCTCGCCGGCAGTCCTTCTCCTCTCTACCGATAGTAACTAATGGAATTAAAGCGCGTGATCGAGGTAAAGCGCCCAGACGTGATAGAGCGTGAACGCAAAGGTGTCGTTTTTCATTACTACTGCACCATACCACGCACATTTTTAATGACCAGGCATTTGTTGGGGAAGTTGATTGGGACGACGCGTTCTCGCCGCATTCTCTCGATTTGTTTCGGTCTCTGGAGAGCACGATTAATGGTGCAAAATGTACTCTATTTTTTATATATTTTCTTCTATTTGATCAGACATTCGAGCTATGTCCCCTATAAATATGTTTGACTTGGAAGTGGAAACATCTAGAACCGTGGAAAAGTTCGCGGTTGGTATGTTGTGCTGGTAGGAGAGTTGATGAACGATGAGTCGCGAGATCTCAGTTAAGTTTGTCACGCGTCACGCATGGTCCTTTTTTCAAGGAGAACGAGTGGTACAAGTTCCTGTCATTTACATGATCGATAAATACAGTTCTCTGTCACGCACACTAGGTCATCCATGAACACTGTGAAGAGAGATGGACAAAGGACAGACCCTTGCGGTACTCCTGCATTGAAGTGAATCATCAAGTGTTCCTTACGACGCGCGATTTGGACCAAGTGACACTGCTGTCCACATCAAGTAGAATCAGTTTGAAGACAAATGGCTTCGAGATATTCCAGAGCTCGGCAACACTTTTCGCTGCGGTATGACATTGAATCACCAATGGACCGATTTTTGTAAAACCATATTGCGTATCGCTAACTAGACTTAAATACTTTGTTAGGTATGGTAGTGAATGACCAACTGTGACAAATCAGACTGTGGCTATAGCGGCAGAGATCGCGATTAGACTAGCAGGGCTAACTTTCTTGGGTATGTCTGACAAGTGTGGTAGTATAATAAATTTATAAGAATGTAGCTGAGATGCCAATGAACTCTGAAGTCTTCAGCTTGGTAAGGTAATCGAGTCTTTTACTCTTTCAAGCGATCCTTTGAAATACATAGGAGTTTGAATGTTGTGCTATGCAGTGCATAAGGGGTTGAAGCGAGAGAATCGGAATCGACGCTTGAGTTTGATTTCTAATACTCTTGACGAGAAAACAAAGCTTGTCGCTGGTTGTTGGTGCGGCAAGCACTTTGGTATTCAGCCATGTCCCGTGTGCAGAACTCTTCCACGATGGAATATATAGTTGCACCTAAATTCCATTTTAATTTATTATTTCTAGATTACTTGCAAAGTGAGTTGAAGATTTGGTTTTTGGAGTTATCGAATAAGATTTGGTGTTGAAAAGTTAATTTGAAATGTAAAAAAAGGTATTTGAACACCAAGCGTTTGAAACGTTATGAACCTGCTCCTCGAGTCAAACAAAAGCTTCCTCAATGCGATCACGTCAATAATTCGAAGCTGTATATGCTTTTCTCCAAATGGACTGAATGCCATCCGTTCTTCGAATTACTTACTATTTCGGGGTGTAAATGATTCATTCAAATAGCCGATTAACTGTTAACGGTACGGACCGATGTTTCGATGTATGTCTTTAAAGTGCGCTTAGATTTGTTGAGCGGCCATCAAATGAATGAAGAGACGTTTTAGTCAGAATTTCTCGTGTTAGGAACTTGGGTGGAGAATGCGAGAATTAAATAGAGGCAAATAGTATAAATTTAAAATAAACGTGTTTTGTGTGTGTTTTGTTTATATGTAATATCTGTCGGCTTTAATTATTTTACGCAAGAGTGTATAGAAATTCTTAGTCAAAGGTTTCGATTCATTTCTTAAGATTTACGGGTCCTTACAACTGTTTGGCTCGATAACCCGAACACGAATTAATTATCTAATGAATGTGTCATCGAGTGGTCGACACAAAATATCTCAGACGCAAATTAATATTGTCACTGTGACAAGATGTGATTAATAAACATTATGCTGCATTTGTTGTTCTTCTGTTTCAGCGATGAATTGCTTTGCTCTGCTATTGTTGTTACCCAGCATATATTCAAAAATGTAAAGATGGCCACTGGCACCTAAAGCGGAAGACATTACACAATACACTCCGAGCCGAGAGTGTTAAAATAAAATACATTTTACGCCAGCAATAGCAGCAACAGTAGTAGACAATAAAAGCATATTAATGCCACGAGTTATAACGCCATGGAGTAGTGTCTCGCATGTACACACGCCCGTACGTTCAAGTGTAGCAAAGCTTATACGGCAAGTTATATATCTTGTGAGGCCACTCCTATTGTACGCTTGGTGTTTGCAATCTCACAGCTAAAGCTAAACTTATCCGTCTAATACAACCAAAGAGAATCACAAAGCTCGTACATGTAAGCAATGGCGACGGGGGTGAGGTGGATGTTTACTTAAACTCGGAACAGCATTGAAATTAGAACAACGGCATCCATATCTTCACATACGATGCTTATCCTCAACAAAATATGCATACATATATTTTGCATAAGTGTGTGGAACATGTATGAAACAAGCTGTGTATAAAAAAAAAAAAAAAGTGTAAGTAAATGTCAGTTGAAGGATTTACTTTATCCCATGATTGCACGGTTGGTTGGTTGGTTGACTTGCTTAGTCGTTGACTTGGTTAGATTCTTTTTTTTTTGTTTTTTTGCATTTTCTTCGTCTCGTTGGTTTTGGTTTGCCTTGCTTTAGTTAGTCCAACTAAATAAGTGTTGTTATTGTTGTCCTTCGTTGGTATCTGGGTTTTGTATCAGGCATCCCACACATCTAAGGCCACAATGGCAATAGCACTGAGGACAACCGAACGAAGGGCATTATAAAAAATTCTTTTATCGTACAGTAAATTTGTTAAGCATTTATGCTACTTTTTTATTTTTTCCCTTTTTTTCCTTTTTTTGCTTTTTTTGCTTTTTATACAGTAGAAAAGCAACTGAAGGAAAAAAAGTTGATGAAGCTGTAGTGACGTAGAAAGAACATATAAAACAAAAAGACTGAATAATGTTACAGTAGATAGGTGACGAGAATTGTACAATAAAGTGTAAGTGAATTATTAAATCCACTCTAAATTATTAAATCAGTCCGAGATAAAGAAAAAGTTATATAGAATTCAGAATTGAGTAGATTGTCAACTAAAAAAAAAAAAAGCTTGTTTTAATATCCTACACACATTGTACTATAAAGTATACTACGTTCATGCTGGTGTACGTAACACCCAGAAGCACTTAAGATAGATCCACTTTTCTGAATGCCAATCGACTGAGAATCATTTCCCGAACCGATTTACGTTTCTCTGCCGTCTGCCTGGGTGCTGCCCATGCATTTCTTGAATAATTTACAGACCGTCACTTTTGAAATAGTTGTAGTCTTTTTCGATCTAAGGACGAAACTTCATGAAAATGCTTTGAATCGCATCCAGTCTGAATCGATTTACGTTTCTCTGCCGTCTGCCTGGGTGCTGCCCATGCATTTCTTGAACGATTTACAGACCGTCATTTTTGAAATAATTGAATGAAATTCCATATACTAAGGTTTTTTGAGCTAAGGACGGACGAACCTTCATGAAAACGCTTTCGATCGAATCAATTTTATCACTGTTCCCCATATAATGCCTAATTTTAAAAAATTCTTTATGTGAAATATCAAATTGAATGAAAAATTTGACTAGAATGAGCCAATTCTCTGCACTCATGCACTCTGCATTCCTATATAACGGTTCGGATGGAAAGTAGGTCTGTCACATACACATATTTTTTGGTACTCACTTCATATAAGCGATAGTATGACGTTACTGGGAAATAAGATATAATTTCCGGTGTTTTATCCCGAAAATAAATCAAGAATAGACGAGTCTTAGACGAGTTGTGATGTAGGGTATTTAATAGTCGATCTCTCCTAACTATAATGTTTTTACTCTCTCCTTTTTCTTTAATTTTTTTTGTTTATACGCCCAATAGCTTCACTAAGTTACTACAAATTTCTTTTTGACGTTGTTTTCAGACATTAATTTTAAAGATAAAAATTTTTTATTGTTACGTTCTGCCGTCAAAACCACAAATATCTGCCCTAAGAATTGTGTCTCTGATTAACACGTAAAAAAATTTCTTTCTTTTGGAAACATTTGTTTAAGCAGTCAATGCCGACAGTTTCTGGGAATTAATTAATGACTTTGATGTACGTTGTCTGCACGTTGTTAGTATCCTTTTAAAATACGACACAACATGTGTCTTTTAAAGATCTTATACAAGTAGTATAACGTGATCTAACTTCAATCTGAATAAATATTGAAAATTGAAGTTTTAGAGAAAGTAACGTTCGAAGCAAATGAAAAAAACAGACAAATTAAATTATTTTAAGGAAAATGTGTAAGAGAAGGAAATTAAAAATTCTTAGCTTAGGGAATTTCGCCGGATCAACTTAATGGACGCTCAGCTTAACATAAAGACAGTTTATCTACGCATAATACTGGCTGACGTGTTCTAACTCAAAATCTCTCAATACACAGTCCATTTCTTACACCATATGTGTACATCATATATGAAATCTATTAGATAGAACCGATGCAGTAAAAGACGTGTCATATTTCAATATCCGACTTACGTCTTCAAATGTCGAATTGGGATATGGTCGTCGCATTCTCATGGTGAAGATCTCGACACGATGGTACCTCATACGTGAAAGTCAAAGGGGGTAAATGAATAGGCGCTCCGTGGCTTTTCGATTCTATTCTTCAAAACTACATTTCCCTATGCTAGTTTATCCGCTGTATCTTAGAGTCTTGTCGCTCAGGGAAGAAGCGATGGGAGGAAATGAGAAATGCTCCTTCTTTATGGTAGCTGTAACCCCTGCTACTCACCACCGTACTATTTCTGAGTCGCTGGTCACAACAATTTCGTTTTCTTTGAAGATTTCAATTCTTGCTTATGCACTCACAAAGCGTTGTAAAGAAAATGTCATCCATATAAGGCGTTCAAAAGTCGTTTTACCTTCGTATGGTTGCTCTGTTGCACCGACACCTCAAGGCTTTTAAGTCATTCTAAAGTCGTAAATGTCGAGGGATCAACAAAAATATAACGCATAGCTGAGCAAAATAGAAGGACAACAAAACTAAAAATATCACAAGTGTCCTGTCGTTAAAAAAAAATTTAAATATTTATAGATCACCACAGTAACAAGAAAACTCATTTTATTTTCTCTCTTTAATTATCATAAAAATGCGTTGTGTTTTTCTAATAAATGCATTTCGGACTGAGTTAGCAAACGGCTCAATTATGGCCAATTGATGATAAAGTAATCTTCGTTTTTATTTTCTTTAAGTTGATCAGCATGCTATTTGTGTGCATTGTGTGTTCATGGCACAGACAGGGATTTACTGTTGTTATGTGTAAAATAGAGCAAACCCCCTACAGGGGCAAGTTTAGTATACAGAGCGGTCGATTTATTGTTTGCAGTTTATTTTTATAGAGAAACGATTGCTAGGAATTGGAAATTTTCAAATTTTTATCTTCACTACCGGATAATAATGTTGTAATGATGTTTTGATCTCTTTGTATTATAACACTCGGATCAATGCATATACTGAGGATTATTAATTGCAGTGTTGGTCAGTGGTAAACTCTAAGCCGATATGTTTGTATTTTGAAAAATTTAGAAATTCGAAAACTGGTATGAATAATATCTGTGTATATAATTATAATATGGTGTTCAAAAAATAAAGGGAATTTTTATTCGGTATTAATGTAACGTCTTTCATTTGGTTGGCATAATATTCATTAATGTCCGACAGAAGCTTCATGTAACCGTCTTCTCTACGATAGTGTAATTTAGTAAAAGCCGTCAACAAACTCTGCTCAATTGCTTCGATTAACTTGGAAGGAAAGTCTTCTCATCTCGCTGTTAGTTGAAATAAATAAATAAGAAGCGTTTTTTTTTTTTTTTTTTTTCTTTTGCATAATAGTTACTAGGGGCCGTACCAAGTTTAATTTTTATTGAAAAATCGATTAAAATTAAAGTGAAAGCCAATTGTTTTTGAAAGAATTGTTTTTGCACACATTTACACGTTTGACAATCCAACAATATCCACAGGGTCTCTCATATTTAGTGGATGATTGTTGAGTATAAAGTACTGGATGGTGTTAATAATTTTATCGGTTGAATTTGATAGTGTCCCGGGATGGGGTTCGTCTTCAACACTGCCATTGTTTCATCATTTAAAACACTTTTTGTACAAACGGCTTTATTACAAATTCTTTGCTCAGCGCAAACATGTTGAGAGAAAGTTTACGTCGGTACTCAGTTTCTATTGAAGGGGAAATTTAAAGCGACGTTTTTCGAGAATTAAAAAAGCAGTTTTCCAGGTCAAGAAGAGAGTTGAGGAGCAATGGCTTCGGACGTTCTTTGTGTCGCTCCTTATTGATAAGAAATATAATAAGAGAGTTCTGTCCCTGTAAAAGACATCCAATATTTCAGTTGTGTTATCTGTTGTGTGTTTTGGTTTCATTCATGCGAACTAAGGGAATGTTGCCCCTCTCACGCTGAGCGCTTAATAAGGTCTTTGTTGGGTATTTGCTACTAATGGGTGGAAGTGAAGGACATAACTAAATTGATTCAAAGTATTGTGCAGCCCAAGAAATCAGAAAATTTTCAAGAATAAAGCTCCAACGGTCGATGGTGACTCACGTACATCGTTAAATGCGTGTATACTGCCTTAGGAATAGGAATAGATTTTGAAGAATGATATGCTTTCTTGAGGAAAAAAAGACTATGTTGTTAGTATTCGAACTTTTTCCATAACAAGTAGAAGATTAAAAATTAAAAATTTGACTTCAAGCTTCAAGTCTTTTAACTCCGTCTTGGAAGTTGAGAGACGAACGTCGCTCCGTGTGCAATCTGCTCAAGCGTTGCACTTTGCTCAAGCGCATAAGAAGAGATCTTTAGGTATTAAATCAGAACTGTACGCGAGCGATTCCAAAAGCACAATCTCTGCTTGCTTAAAAGGCTAACTGCACATGCTACGTTGCTCATAGGTTATCTAGTAAGAGAACCGTTCAATGATCTGATTAAAATTCGAGACGTTCGGTTTTTGGGGAATGAGAAAATACGACTATTTGCGAGCACTAACGACTCGTTCGAGAATGTTGACAAACGGAAAATTTGCCTTTACGTTTACGTTCTATTGTTGTCGTAAATTTCATCTCCTGTAAGAACACAAAATTTAGATATATGTGTAAATATTACAAGCAAACAAGATTCTCCCTCAAATTTTTGGTTTTCTAATAAGGGTAGGAATGATAATGACTGACTTTGGTTAAGTACATATTACCAAATGATTAAAATCTTCAAAAATAAGTTATCGACAGGAGTACGAGAAAACAAGCGTAACCGCTCGCCCAACAAACACAAATAAATAAATAAATAAATAAAAGAAAAAGAAAAAGGGAGAGGGGGAAGTATTTGATTTTCTTTTATCACAAACTCATTTGAATTTTATTGCTGAGGAAAATCATTCGATTTCAATTCAAATTTTTCGCAAACTCGAACAAACAATCGCACTTACCCGTAAATGTCGTTGTTGTACAGTTAAATATTGTTAGGCTATGTATTTGTGTTGTTGGATAATAGCCTCCATTCATTCTTCTTCTTCCCTTCGCTCGAATTACTGACCGTTTGCCAAATTGTCATTCCTTTCGCTCTAAAGACACTTCTTCACATAATGTGCACTTGAAAATGGCCAATAAGTTGTTGCCATCTCTCTGCTGGGCTTTCTTTCCTTCCTTTTATGTTCGTTCACTTTAGTTTTGGCCACTTTGGCGTCATTTTCTACACAATAAAATACACATTCAAAATGTAATCAACTTAAATGACCATATTTGTTTTGATTTTTATTTAACAACAATTGCAAAAGCAACAAGAACAACAAGAACAACATGAACAACAAGAACAATAATAATAATAACAGAAGAGCTATACCGGCTGCCGAAACAATCACGATGTCGACATCTAAGATGATGATGATGATTTTTCCAAAAAAGTAACGTTTTATTTTATTGTTTCACATTTAGAGTTTTATTTTTATTTTTTATTATTATTTTTTTTTTTATTTTTTATTATTATTTTTTTTTTTATTTTTTTTTTTTTTTTACTATTCTTTGGATGAAAGAAATGGTGCTTTGAGAAGGAAAAGAAACGGCAACTATTCGCTTGTGGGTACCCAATAAGAACTTTGGCACCTACACTTCAGCCTTTAACCTTTAACTAGGGATTATTTCAACAATGCGAAAGGAACTTAAAGGATTCAATCAACATTAAAAACAATTGAGTTTCAGATCAGCATTGAGCCTATAAACGTTGCGACATTTTTAAAAGGTAAAATAATGTAATTTAAAGAGGATCCTCACCTAGTTGAAGCGATCATTTATAGAAGTCGGTGAAGTTCTTCTCTTTATACCGTATACAGCTTGTTGTACAAGGTATTGTGATATTAAGCTTGAGCGAATGTATGCATGCAACACTCAGAAGGACTTGAGATAGACCTATCTTTTATTAAACTTGTCTATCCATCTGTCCGTCTGTCCGTCTTATATCTGTTCATGTATTTTTGTATTCAACCCATGAATCGCAATTTCGTAGATACTTCGATCAAATTTGGTACACCGACATGTTTTGGCCCAAAGACCAAAGTTATTGAAAATGGTTCCGATAGGACCACTTTTTCGAACACTTCTCATTCGAAAGCCTCACTTTCAAAAGCCATTATATAAATTAAGTGTGGAGTGGTGTAAGGTATTCAATGTTCGACCCTGGCCCATAAGTTGATTGAAAATATTCTACGGCATTGTCGCGTTTAAAGTTTTCATATCTCCTACAAACGGAATATTTTATAGACATATTTTTTTTATATTTTCATTATTCTGAAGACTCAGCACAACTAAAAATACTCTCTCAGAATCAAATATTCTTTTTCTTTTCTCGACGATATTTTGCTCGGAAATTCCTTTCGTTAATATTTTTTATTTCTGTTTTTTTTTTTGCTGTAACTTAAACACTTTCTAAAGACATTGGTTAGTGGGATGCGACGAACTAGAAATCAACAGGCGAGACATTAGGCTTCAACTTCTCAGCAGACATCCATTTGACCCAGGTATTCTTGTCTTGCGTTTGGGAAAGAGTTCGAAGTTTTCAAGGACACAGCTTTTTGCAATAAATGAATGAATTTTTATCCACTTATTCTAAAAACTGAAAAGTGTCCGTTAAATCAATGTAACAAAATGTTCCTTCTGACAAATGTGTAGAGCTTTTACTCTTCCATGCTGTGGATTGAGAGAAGAAAACTTGATGCAGAATGTCGCATTTTTTCTGGCACTCGCCGTGATATGAAAATTGAAAAAATGGCCCGTTGATACATAAAGTTACCCACCCCCACTATATATATATAGACCATAAGTACTTAGTGTGTGATTGTTGCTTATTAAAAAATCATTTAACTAATGTTCAAAATCAAAATTCTTATTAACCTCCGGATTAGGAACTAAGAGTAAACAAAAGGTTTTGCTTATACGCATGTATGTATGTCTGAATATGTTTTAAACAATAACTAAAAATGTTTTTATGGAGAAATAAGTCGGAGTGTGTGCACAAAATCCTATGTATTTATTGTACGAAATAATAAAAATAATATAAAACAGGAACCGGATATTATCCATAAGATGAAGCATATGTATGAAATGTCCGTTGTTAGCAATGACATCATCTTTATTATCAATGACGTATGTGTCTTATATCTCGATTACAGTATTCAAAGGGAGGCTACGGAACATATGCCACAACTGAAGTAGCAGTAGCAGTACTACCAGTAGCGCTAGTAATAGTAGCAGTGGTAATAGTTGTAGCTGCAATCTTTCACTTAATGCACAACGAATATGTATTTGTTGTGCTATTCTTTTGTAGCCAATAAAATGTGGCAATTTTCTTGGCCATGTATTACATTCGTGCCACTCACAATCGGAAAAGTACGTAATTGTTTCATTTTTAAAATCGTTTATTCTTTTATTTATAGTTTTATAAAGGGAAACGTATGCGTTTATAAAATTTCTCTTTCTCTTTATGTCACTCTTTTGTTTGTGTGTTAACAGTCTTAACAATCTTAAGGATGTGAATGAGTTATGACGGTTATCTTTATATTATATAGTAATGTTTATAAACTTCTATACACACACAGACGCACACACATATACAAATCCCCTCTCAGCATCGACTGGTGTGACAAAAAGATTTGAGATATTTTTTATATAAAAATTTCGTACGTACGCAACACGAGTTTTGCCACTATTTAGTTTGTGCATATGTATGTGTGTCGTTGCCGTTTTTAGAAACAATCATTTTTGATTTATACTACGGATGCATTTGGCAGTTGTTGCTTCATTTATTGTGTTAATGTGTTTGCCTGACTTGATGTATTATGTATTTTCCATAGAGAGAAAGAGAGCGCGCGAAGATTTGTTTGGCATTAATTTAAAGATGTTATTAGCAACATTTTAAAAGAAATAATCGTGGCCGACATTCGATAATCGGAAACAGATGGCGTTGCTAATATATTTTAAGGAATTAACCGAAAGGCGAAAGAATTTATTTTCAATTTTATTCTCTTACACATGTCTCAAGCTAAGTTTTAGTTTCAGGTTTGAATGTTCTATGCCTTACAGTCTCGATTTGGGTAATTCATTAAGGAATGTTTTATTTCCATTTGTGTCCCGCAAAGATAAATCTATTCATTCAAAGAACTTTAATAAAATTTCAATTCGTTGCTTTGCACGTCATAGACATAAAAGTGTGTTTTCTTCAAAATAACGCTCTATAAAAAAGGATGTACTACACGAATCGATATGCATAATGAATACATTATATACATTAGCTATATATTAATCTTAAATAGGTGAAGAAAAACTTCACTTTGAAGTGTGGCGATCATTAACAGCTACGCGTTCATACGAAAAACATTTAGTCAAACATGAAATGTGTAAAGGGACTGAAGTGTTAGGACGTTTGCCGAACCGAGACATCGACGTTGTGCTTTTCGCTTTTGCTTTCGCTTATCTCCTTAATCCTTGATAAGAAAATGAGTTTTTTTTTTCCTTTAAACATGAATTTCATTTAGCATTCAATTAGTCGCAAACTTTAAGTACAGTACGATAACGAAAATGGTTTTGCGTCCTAAACTAATTGCGAAAATTAAACTTTTACGGAGAGATAAACCTTTTAAAACAATATTTTCGAGGTAATGCATAAAACTCGCAACATGTTTTGTTAATAGTGCCATTAGACTGCCTTCAAAAATATGCTATAGGAACATTTTCTATAGCTTGTAAATTACAATGTTATTGCTTGCTATCGGTCGATCTCATGCCCGTTTCATGAGATCAAGCTTAAGTTCTCCATCTCATAGACATTCCAATCGACAGAAGACAGACAGACGGGCGAATGAAAGCACGGGTACATTGACATGACTAAAACCGCTTTCGAATCTTTTGTTGAAAAAGAGTATATAAAATTTCCATAGTCTCTGAGGCGTATTAAGGGAGCATAAATTCAGCCTAGCAGGTGTGAAAGTTTATGCTACAAGTGATATTGTTAGTTACTATAAAGCTCCATAAACGGACTCATTGTTTTTTTTTTTTGTGGATACTCGCCGAAACTCGGGGCAATGATAATAAGTCCAAGAGAAAAAACGATACAACAACTGCGAAGAACGATGCTTCGGAATCTATAAAAGGTACTGTAAGTCTTCCTAGAAAGAGTTGAGCGCCAATTTAAAATTTTATAAAAAAATGTCCGTAATTTTCAACATCGTCCACATCTGCTTTCAAGCATCGAGCTTCTCAAAAAATGCCGTCAATCGCAAACATCAGCTTTCCATTGTTCACAAGTGTTCTACCGTCCAATTAGTTGTTCTTTAATTTGGATCAATAAAGTTATCCGAGAGAACAAAACGTAATAATTAGGATGTCTGAGGGAGAAATTCCTCAAGAAGGAAACCATGCTTTCTTTTTCATCAATTCCAGACTTTTTTCTTGGGTTCATTGCTAAAGCTCTTCAATAAGGATTTAATAGAATTTTGGCTTAATAGAATTTTGATTTAATAGAATTTTGATTTAATAGAATTTTGGTTTAATTCACTTCATATTGACCGACGTATGTTTTTTCCTTTTTGATGATGAATGCAAATTTTCTTACTTGCATTTCAAAGAAAATTGACGTCGTCATGAAACTGTCGGAACCCTCTTCTCCTTCTTTGGAGCCGATTCTGCTCTGTCAGTCGATTTTTTTGATTGTTCTTATATCCTTGCTGTGAAGGGGTGAGTCAATGTTTTATTCATGTCATGTGAGTCGTCATCAAGTATTCGATTGAAACGTCCTCAAGACGTTGTTTTTCCTTCATGTTGGGAATAAACGCGCCATTACCGTCTTCAAAACAAATTCACATTTTCCACATACAATGTACAGGACTTTTTGCGAGATGCCCACCATATCTGCTGGTTCAAGTCTCTTTTTTCCATTGTCCGCTGAAAGATCTCGTTTAAGGTCTTACCTTCACTACTTACTACTTATTATTGTTATAAACGAAGGAGAAAATCTCCTCAGGATTGAGTCTAACTCGGCTTTGATATTGGCTGGGCTGAGACATTTTACAATTTGAACTGAGACTTTGAAGAGTTCAAAGTTACCGCAAGTTTTGCAAGGTTGATCTTCAATCAGTGTAAACTTTTTCCAACAACAATCATCATCTGTGCGACAGATCGATATTTCTTCTTTCTTCTTTTTATTATTCATTCTTTTGGAAAGAGATTTATTAGAGATTGGAGATTAAGATGTGAGTAGCAATTTTGGGTTCAAGTTCAATAGGTCCCAACCCACTACTGTGTGAGTATAATCTATGTGGACAGGTGGACAGAAAAATATGTGTATGTTGTTTTATATTGGCGGGGGATATTCTTTTCCATTTTCTTCCTATTGTACATTACATTTCACAGGTATGTATAAAGCACAGGTGATGTGAAGTATAAACAGAAACTTAAAAGAAGTTCGATTCAAAAATATCTTACATTACCAGGTGAATAGCAAAACAGGTGTATACATAAAAACTTAAAAATAATACAATATTTTGTACTTAGAAGTAACCATTTTTATAGAAATCAATTCAGATAGTGAATAGTCGGTGTAGGCCAAGTTTTTATATCCATAGTGTGGTACACTTTTCCTTTTGACCGAAGCACATTTCCGCCCGCATCATCCCTACACAAAGTTAGTTTTAATTCGTCATTTCAGAGTATATATCTCCACTATTTCTCGCCTTCTGGTATGCATCAATTTTTATGGCCTAAGGTAAAGTGCTTTTTCCCCTAATTTAAGTTTTCTCTGCAAAGGAATTCTCCGAGCTTTTCTTTGCAGAAGATTGACGTTTAACGGACGGCATGATATCACATTCCCAATTTCACTGGCGATCGCTTTGGACAACTTGAAGAGATCTTTAGCTTTGCTAAAACTATCACGCGTTTATCGGAAGCAGAAGAATTTTCTTTTAATTGCCCCGCGTCTCTCAATACTTTAAAGCATTTGTGACGAAGTTTTGTAAGTAACCTAGCAATGCGACAAGACGTTTCTCTCTCATTCCGAAGCTAGCGACCTAGAGGTCCCCTTCCTTTGTTACAATGACATCTCGTAATATTATAAACATTAATTCATATTGCACTTCCTTCTCAAGAAATGCGAATTAGTTTTCCAGGCCAGCAAAATATTAAAGAGGACGCATCCATTTCGCTGTCCATATGAAAAAGCGACTAAAGCAACATTAAAGTTCCCAACTTTTTACTGCAAAGACTAGATCGCAGTTCACGTTCTCGGAATTAATTTTGAGCAGTGATACGAAGTGTTAAAAAGTTGCGTGGCCTTTATAGAAACTATGTTTGGCAATATCTGTGTTCACTGTGGAACTGAAAAATACACATCGCATTTATTTCTCTGTTCACCGGCATATGAGTTATTTGCGAAATAGTTACAGGTCGACAAAGCGTCTCATTGTTCAGAATTGTATGATCACGTTGAGACTTATAAGGCCGCTACTAGGCACCTTTTTTCTTGACAAATAAACTCTATTAACGCATTCGCCACTTCACCGTGAAGCTGCGTTGCCTGCAATGTCCTTTTACAAGGAATAATTATCTACACGATATTCAGCATTCTTTACTCTTTCAAAAATATTGAACGGTTTGCGCCTACTCTGCATTTCACTTCTTTATGAAGGATACTCAAACTGTGGGTAGGCAATGCTGTTATTTGACGTCTTTGCGCGAATCGCTTTAATGAACTCTTCAGTTGGCTTAGTAGAGAATCATAAGATATTGTTCTTTGCTGAAATGTATGTACATACATGTGTATGTGTGTACATACCGTTTATGAACACTATTGGCGACAATTTTTCAATGTCATTTATTAAGTGAATGTACAGTGAATTAAAATGTATTTGGTAAAAAGCGAAGAAATGCGATCTTATAAATCGAAATGTCAAAGGACTGATTGCCCTACTGCTTGTCAAGTTTTATGAAATCTATTAACAAGTGCCTGCAAGCATTGACTTTATTGTCTCCTCTATCGATCGTTTTCATCTCATAATTGTGTAAATCCCTTCTGTATAAACCCGTAAAGAGTATAATATAAGCGAGATTTTTTTACGACACCAAGCAGACTTATTGTCGTTGATTTTACCATCATAGCCATTGAAATAATGGCCAGTGATTTTTTCATCGAATATTGTCTATCTTTCGCTTTGGTTTTGGTTTTGGTTTATTTTTTTTGTTTTTTTTTTTTTTTGTTTTCTTGTTTTGTATTCTCAACACAATGCTGCCTGCCATAAAGTGACACGTGATTTATGAGTTTGAGAATCGCATACAAAAAACACAAACTTCTCTAGTTTTGATTGTTCAATTTTGTAATTGTGGCTTTTTAAAAGAGAACGCACACATAACAACAATACTATCTAGAAATCCTTTCTGAATCGTTTTTTTTTTTTTGGAAAAATCATATTTTCTTTGTTTGTAAATCAGTAGCTAAAACAAAAACTAGAAAGCGATTTCATTCAACTCAAATCGAATCGAATATTTCAAGGCTCAGCACTTGCATCAGTCAGTTTTCTGCTTCGATTGAATTCACGAAACTTCATGTTCGGTTGGGTTGGTCTACGAGAACACAAAACAAACAAGAGTTACGCACCAGATTGGTTATCCGGTAATGCAATCGATAACAAGTCAAAGTTCATGTAAAGTATAGATTAGATGATGTTATTCTGCCTCCGAGCATTTCCGACGACACCAACTGAAGTGATTATCTTCAAGATTTAGACATAATCTCGCTCAAACTGAAACGAAAGGCTTACTAGAGCCCGCGTTCAAAGGTCCCAATATTATGATTTTTCAGCATGACGGCGTTTGGTCCCATATGTGAAAGGTCGTACCGGAAACGTTAACAGCATTAAATTGCAATGTTTTGATGTCGTCAGAGATTCCTTTTGCTTGTTTGATACCACCTTAAAACAATGATTTATTATCCGGTCGAGCAGGGCTTCCATCCCAATGATGATACCCTACGTCTGCAGACAATCCTTTGACCAAAATGCTTTCTTTCACTCTATGAAAAGAAACGTTTTGCCTACAAAACGTCGCTAAGGAGTTGTTCCTATACCTAATATATGTATTTATGCTCTTACTCTGGCCGTATCCTTGCTCTTGCTGTATGTTGAGCAAAATTTTAATTGGAACTATTACGAATATACTGAACGAGTATTAAGAACATTACTTCTGGTAGTTCATCTCTGGGTTTAAAAAGGAAGTTTCGAAGACCGCAAGAAGTATACACATTCTTGATCAGCATCAGATTTTGCATCGATACACGCATGCCGTTCTGTCCGTCTGCATAAGGTCTACTGTAAATATTCTCCTGATCGTAAAAATGCAGCTACCGACTTGAAGTTTGCTAGGAACATTGAAAATTCTTGCACGCGGGTTGGTATTAAAAATGGACCAAAATTTTCGAAGGACACAAAGGAATAAAAAATTGATTTTTTGATCATATCTCATAAACACTACAGTACATTTATGGGCGATGCTGTAGTACTTGCACTAAAATGCGAAACATTAACTAAACCCAGCCAATCAATATTAAGGTACATCAAAATTTGATTTTTTTTCAATACTCGCAGTGGCAATAAGCGCAGAGGTAAGCTTCGAAAACTCTATAACGTATATAAATTCTTGGCCAGTTCTAAATTCATAATGAACCTAAGAATATCCCTCTGTCCGTGTGTCCATCAGTCCAACAATGCAAAAATGACGATATCATCTACAAATTGACAAAAGAAATGTGAAAATTGCCCAAACCGCTCAAAGGACAAAGGACTGCAATGCCGAAACGCTCCTATACACCAACAACAACAGTGAACACTTGCGCTTTTCGTCTTTCTTTGCTAGTTACTCATAAACTACAACATGTACACCATATAAATATTCGTATGAAAATGTAGCTCTTTGCGTTTCTTTTTAACCTTGTGCAGGAGCACGGTGATGGGTATAGAAGATTCGGTCACAACTGAATATAATTTTTTTACTTGTTTGTGTTCATTACGGTAGATTTAGTGAGCATCCAGCACTCACCTCTAAATGAATCATTAATTTTAATATAGATATTAAGGTAAATATCGGAGTGATACCTCTTTCTTTTTAAAGGCTTGTTGTTAAGCAAACACAAAGAACAGCCAAATATTTATTTGCTTTCTTCATTTATACGAATGAAAATTCTTTCAAAATTATTTCTTCTCATATTCTACGTAGGATATTAGTATTATATATATATAAATATATATTAGAGGATTAATTACCTGTACCTTGTGGTTGTATTTGAGGCTTCTTTTCGACGTCAGTCGATTACACTCGTTTGTCTTCGTTCAGTTCATTATTTGTTATTCAATATTTTATTTATAATTTTTTTTCTTTATATAAAATTCATTATCTATCCCACGCTTGTCATTCACTTGTGCGGGGGTGGAGGGAGATTGACTTTCTTTACATCTTATTTTTCTAATCTACACAAATGATTTCGTAATTGTTCGAACTTCCTTTTTCAAAACTGATTTCGCTTAAATATTTATTCTCTGTATATTGTTTTTTTTTCTTTTCATTTCTTACTATTTTGCCACTTTCATAATTGCTTTGTGGCTGCGTTAAAAAAGATGTTTTCCTTTCTTCAAATTGAATCTGTAGCCATAAGAGAGCGTTAAGATATAAATAAAGTAAATTGCAATTTTTTTTTCAAAAGGTGTTACAATTCTTGAAAAGGCAATTCTTCTAATGATTTTCATTTACATTGTCAAATGACTGCAATTGAAACTGAATAGTTCGTAGCAAGCTGATGTTGAGAAGAAACACAAAGCGGAAAAACAAGTAAGAAAATTATATTCGGTCGGGGCCGAATCTTTTCTACCCGACCTCAGCGTTATCCTAAAGAATGGAAGCAACCACACTTTCACACTCCATAATTTCGGGTGCGAAAGTGCTCACAGTCTGTGTTACATAGGTATTGTAGGCGTGTCCTCTGAAAAGTTTCAAATTCTCTTGCAAGTTTCTCAGCGTCATCTTCATTTTTGCGAACGCGAGAATGTTTACCACTAACCCCACACAATTGCGCAGACGGACAGATGGACAGGTGAATAGACCGACATGCTTAGGTGCATTACGAATTTGAAACTGGTCAAACTTTATATGTCTTATGGAGTTTTTGAAGCTTGCTTCTGTGCGTTATACAGGTTTTGAAAAGAAAAACAGTGAAATTATGATGCCCTATAAAATTGCGCAGGCGTGGCCGATTTGTTCCATTATTTTCCATGTGCTACAGCGTTGCCCATGTTTGTACTTTTATCTGCTGTAGTCTTTACGAGAAATAAGGAAAAAATCAATTTTTTATTTCTTTGGAAAAATAGAGCTGCTCGCAGTTTAAGTGGTACTGTAGATGCGTCCATTAACCAATTTGGCCCATTTTTAATACCAATCCGCGCGCAAGGATTTCCAATGTTTCCAGCAAACTTCAAATCGATAGCTTCATTTTTGCGACTAGGAGAATGTTTACAATAGACATTATGCAGACGGACAGACGGGCATGCTTAAATCCATTCAGAACTTGATGCTGATTGTCAATATACATATTTTGTGAGGTGTCTAAAGGTTCCTTCTGTGCGTTACAAATGTTTTGCCAAAATGAATACTCCCCTCATCCTTCGGTGATGGGTGTAAAAATGTCTCCACAAACTTAGGTTCCAACAACTTGCTTGTAAAAGCATGTGCAATATATAAATAGAATATTTGCGAAAGGCAAAGTCAGTCGGGTCGAGAGAGTTGAACGACAATAATCGTGTGGGCAAGATCAGAAGACGAATTGTAAATATAAGTTTCTGTAAATAATTTGTAAATTGATCTCCTAAGATATTCTAAATAAAGTCCTTACTCATCTAAATTCACATCACAATTCGATAGTACGAACTTAACCTCGAAAAGAAGTCCAATAAATGCGTAAAGTCACTATAGCCAGATTTAGGTGGTAATATGTTCACACATACATATATAGTGCGTATATCTACAAAAAAAAAACTCCAAACACTATTGAGTGTGCAGGTTCGAATTTCAGTTGCGCGCTGTAAACTACTTTTAAGTTACGTAAAACTAACACAAAATTCTTTCCTTATTTCGATGATATAACTTGAGAACGGAACTGGAGTTTAATATAATCGCAGTCATTAGTATGCATTTTCTTTTTCAACTAATTCTTCATCCTTAAGCTTGAGTAACTTTTGCAAGTTTGATAAAATAATCTCCTCTTCTTCTCTCCTTGTCTGCTCTTTTGTCCGTCTTCTTGAGCTTTTCTTTGCTTTCTTGAATATTTAAGCACTTTTCATAAATTCACTTGTGCGTGTACTTGTGTTGCAGGCTATATTTAAATTGGCCGAATGAGGTGCAACACCTAGAAGGGCTTAAGATAGATCCACGACCTACTATTATACCGATCGATTCAGTGTAACTTTATGAACTGGCTTAAGCATGTCTATCCATCTGCCCGTCTGGTTTCCGTTCATGGATTATATTTCTGTGGACTTTTAGAGATATTTCGATGAAATTTGATACACCGACATACTCACACTATTGACAATGGTTGAGATAGTATCACTTGTTCAACCACTTCCCATATAACAACTTATTTTGGAAAGTCTTCATATGAGTAGCTGTAGGATGGTGTAGGGTATCTTATGGCCGCGGCCCACTTGAGTGATTACATAACGTTAGGGATTTGCGGCTGCATACTATCTACCTATACCTACTATTACATTCAGCACGCTTCGCTTTCAATTTCGTTTTCCCGTAGGTTATCGACTTTTAATAGTTCATCGGTTCAATTTGTCAACCGTCTTAGAAATGGATCAAGCGTATTGTATTTCGCTGTAGGTTTATGGATGGAATATTCATCAAGTGTAACTTTTTTGTGTCAAGCCATAATAACTTTTGTTTTAATTGTTTAACGATAAATGTCTTAATCCTTGACTATGTCACGAAGAACTTATAAATTTTGATTATTCGGTCCTTTTAAGGGCAATCGTAGTGCTTAAAATTTCCAGAATGGACGCAATTGAACTATCTTTCGAGTGATATTCTGGATAAAAGCCTTTGTTTATACGCGACTTATGTGTTTAGTGGACTTGCGTAATGTTTCTTCGTACGACGTTGAAAAAACCCTGAAATCTAACTGAACGAAAGCAAACGAATACTTGTCGTTAACGTAAAATATTTTATGTTCAATTATAAGAATTCCATTCGGAGGACGCGTAGCTACGCGTAGGCTGTGAGTTCCGATCCCTGATGATTCGTATATTGCCGTACTGTTATTTTGCATCTTGTAAGCTATTAGTCTCAATAGATTTGTTGTATAGTTTTTTCCCGAATTCAGTTTCCATCTCCCAAAGAATTTCTGTAGAATTCCTGTAGTCAAAAAAGATTCATTCCATGATTATGAATAAAGGGATAAAAAAGCCATTGGATTATAATAAAATAAAGGCTTAGTCGATTGAAAATTTCCCGTCAACTCACAATTTGTTCGATTTTGTTCCATTTGCAGAGCACCTTGCAAAGGAAATGGCAAATTTTATATGTTTCGAGCCAGTGGTGTTGGACACAGTCCACACACAGGAAAAATATTACGCGGTTTCTATTCTCTAAAAGTTGAAGTGTTTTTTTTTTTTTTTTGCTTTTGTTTAGTTTTACGATAGTGACTGGTATGCAGTATGTGCTGTGGCTGAAAAGGGAAAAACGCAATTATGGAAATAAGTTGCGTATGTTTGCCTTTACTCCGTAAGCCCTCAAGGTTACCTAGGGAAGCATATTACCTGTCCATTATTATTCCTTTTCAAAGTTAAACCGTTGTGCGGCTGCAAGTTGTTACGTTAGTGTGGGCATAATGTTTACTGTTTACTGTTGAGGCAATTTTCGTAGTACTTTATGTTATCTAATGGTGGAGAGTGTGACAAGATTTTGAACAAAAACAAAACAATCCATTCTTTTCAATTTGAATGTAACGTTAAATGAGCATTTCTTTAAGTCTTCTTCAATTTTATGACACCGCAATAGTCACGTTCCGTGTTTATGTTGAAGAAGTGCCGGAATTAAAAATTCTTGTAAAGAGTTATTGGGGTAATTTTTTAAGGTTTGTTTTTTCTTTTCTCTTCTTTTTTTGTAAATTTTCTGTGAAATTTTTTGTTTTTTTAATTTCTGACGTTTTTCCTTCTTTTTCTCTCTTAACGTGATTGTGCTAAAATAAACATGTTTGCATGCGATGTGAGTGGAAATGAGCAGGATTTCATGTTTAATATTTACAATAAGGAATTGTTGGTTGTATTGAATTGGCGTTGCTTTTTTGTTCTTGTTGTTGTTTTTGTATTAACAAATCGTTTATTTGCAATTATGTACATGGGGCAGAGAAGGTCTTCGTTGTATTTTTGAGAATTCCGTTGTTTTTATTTTTTTATATAAACGTTTGCTAAATAAAACGCGCTGAACGCATTACGGTATTTCTCGCGTCTACTCTCTTTCTACCTTTGATTTTGTTTCCTATTGGGTTGTTAACAAATATTTAGTTAACATTTCACTGTTCGTTAGTTAATTCCTCCCGTATGCATTTGTAAACGGGGAAGAACATGTTTACTAAAGCACGGTGCTCGTTGTTAACCCTTTCTTGGCCTTTCTTTTTCACCTTTCGTTGATTGTTTATTATTTTCGTACACACCACATGCACTTGGTTGGCAGGCAATAACTTTTCATTCCGTTCATTGGAATAACTATATTCGTTCATTGGAATAACTAAAATGGCATAAACTTAAGCAAGCGAAAAATAACACATCAATCAATAAGTACAGGGGCTAACAGGATACGTTAAGTTTGTACGGACATATGCAACACTCAGAAAGGCATCAGATAGATTCACCTTTTCGCTTATGTTTTAAAATATGATTCTGAAACGAACTGAATTTAAACTTGTCTGTCCGTCCGTGCGTCTGATGGCTGTTCATGCATTTTTGCGCGCAACCTAATGGCCGCAATTTTTTAAAATAATTTAATAAAATTTGGTACATAGACGTGCATTGATCCAAGTACGAACGCCGTCGGAAATAATGGACTTGTTCACTTTTGCGGCCACTCTCCATATAACGATTTTTCAATTTTTTAAAAACAAGAAAAAAAATTCGCGTTTTAAAAAAACGGCGGCAGAAGTCGCTGAGTAATAGTAGTTTGACATTCTAAATTGGTGTGAAAAAGTTAGATCGGTTGGTGCAACTTTTTGAACCACCACTGTTCCTACAAAAATGAAATCTCTTTATGCCAAAAAGATGTAATATTCAATATTTTATGGTAAAAATTGATGCATAATAGCTAATTGATAAGGAAATCAAGCTTACCGAACTTAGACCCTGTAGGTGTATTTTTTGAATACAGCAGTACATTACACTTTAGGGCTGTTAAAGTTCGGTGGGCGTGTTTTGTCGCATGGGCCGCAGTGTTATTATGCTGGATAGTCACGATGTCGTGGTCTCTGGCATCTTCAGCCCCCTTTCGGCTCTGTGGATGGAACGCTAGAAGCGCTAAACCCAGTTGGTTTTCTCTGGCAGGGTTGTGCTATTTTGTGTTTATTTTTTCTCAGACGGTATTAGTCACAGGCACTTTTCAGGGAATTAAACAGGAAAAGTAAGTCTCCGGTTTTTGCGCGCTACCCAATCTATTCAACCCATGTAAGAAGACCGCTTTTATTCGAAATTCACTAAAACACAATTACATTTTGATCATAATTCTCGTTCGATGGAATGGAAAAGAAATTTGAAAGATAAGAGAAACGATAAAAGCGTTAGTACGGACACTTAGTGGGTGGTAATAAATATTCACTTTCAATCACGCTTTCACTATTCAAGAATGAATGCCGGACAAGGAAAATGAAAAATTTTCAACCCCTAATAAAAACAATAGAAACAGAGGTGTTAACATATCCTTCCTACTCAGCAGACCTCGATTCCTTAGGTGACAACTATTCTTCCTTCACGACGCAAGCGCTTTCGGAGCAGAAAATGGAGAAAAATGGCGAACTGAATATTTTCCCTCGAAATTTGTTCCCTCGAACCAAAATTTCATTTGAAATGAGATCGAAAATAATGCCACATGCGTACCTGAAAGCTATATAGACATTATTTTAAATATTATATAATGTGTTCTCTCCCTTGAGATGATTGCAACAATGCTTGTAGCGTATCCACGTCCACGTCTAAGCCGGAAATCGTTTAAATTTGAAATTTTGCTTCAGCTTTAAAATGCTTTTATTAACAAATGTCAAAATATTTTGCAAATATCGATGTATCCGAACTATGGTTAAATTTATACATCACTGATATTAATTTACTCGTAAGTCGTTCGCCTCGCCATTAAAGCGAAATTACGTATATTAAACCCTTTAACCATAAAAGAAACATATAACAAAAAACAAAACGAGCAAAAAGCATGACTCCCCCCACCTCTGCCGCTTATCATGATACGTATAACATAAAAAGAAAAATATTTTTATGACTACATAAATTTCTCTTTTACTGGGAAAATTATGAAAAAAGTCCAACCATAATGAACATTTGACAACAATTACACTAAAGCATGTGCAAATTGAGGCAGACTTTGGGTCGTTACTAGAGTACATCTTAGATGTCTAGGGACTATAAAAAGCACAATTGCGAAATACAAAAATGATTTGTCCTTTTTTTTTTGCTATAGGATGTATTTATTAAGCGAGATGAAATAAATTTTATAAATCTGACGAGTTATTATTTTTCACATGTCAGGCCAATATTGTGTTTCGCTTAACAAATTTTGGATAAAAAAAAAAAATGTTAAAGGGTTACTATTGAAAAAATTAAAGGGTTGCACTTTGATGCGATGTCTTCTGCCTGACCGTGTGTGCCTGTGTGTGCGTGTGTGTGTGTGTGTGTGAGTGGGTGTGTGGTTGCGAGCTACTATGGAACCCAATGAAAGTGTGTGAAAATTACTAATATATCAAAAAGAGAATAACTATAAAAAATTGCTTTAGTCTCTATACCCTACACGACTTGTGATACGAAGATATATAAGGTTTGCGCGTATGTATGAAACACTTAGATGGACTTGATATCTCATCCATCCTTTCTTTATAACGATCGAGCCCGAACAAGTTTCACAAACCCTTTTTGAATCGATCTAAGTTTGTTTGCCCATCTGTCCGTCTGCCTATTTTTGTTATTTTACGTTCAAGCTAAAGACAGCAATTTTTTTTAATATTTTAATGAAATCTGATACATTGACGTATTTCGGCCTAAGAGCAAATGCTATTGAAAATTGTTCGGAGTGGACCACCTTTTCACCCACTCTTCCTTTAAAGCCTTATCTTATCAATGCTTGAATAACTCTAGGGAGCTTGCAGGGTATGTAGTGGTGCGCCGTAGCCGTTATTTTACTCGTTCCCATATCCCAGAAATAAGTTAAAAATTATTGATTAAAATACACATTTTTGCCTTGAAATCAATGGCATTTTTTTTTTTTTGTTTTTTTTTCGAAAACTAACCGTAGATTTGCTCGTAACTTGCATCGTTATCGTTCTAGTTACCGTTCATTAATTGTGTGCCATTAAATAAATTGCATTGAAATAAAATCTAGGAAAATTGTAATGTAAGTAAGTTATGTGACATTGGCTTTCTAATTATGATTAGTATTTGTGTAACAGATTTTTGTAAGGTTGGAAACAACTTTTTAACCTTTTGATTATTTTATTATTACGCGAAAATTACGTCATAAATCATGCATAGAAAGTTACTTCAGATTAATATAAAAGAGATATTAGGGCACGACTACGGAGGCATAAATCGTTGGTTTTTTTCTCGTCTTCAAGAAATAGCGCTAATACCAGAATAGTCCAAGTGTCTAAGATGTAGCGAATTAACCTGAAGGTAATTTCATGACTAATGCTTGAAAAAAAAAAAACAAAGATTAATAAAAGAACAAATCTCTTTCATATACATTAACGCGGAAAATATACGCACGCTATTTGAATCTCCAATTAAAACGCTTCCCTGGCAGTGGCAGTGGAATGAACAATCGAAGCAAGATTGCGTACTATTTCCATTTAAAATAATTGTGACATCGTCGCCAAACGTTTAGCATTCATTATCGACGAACAGAATTGAAAACATTTGAACCAAAATAACTAGAGTCCGCTATTTGACGCCCAACCGACCGATTCGATTTAAATAAATCTACTCTGTCGAACTTCCCAGAATCAGGTTTTTATACTTTACAGTATCGGGTGGTTGACTTTTTCTGTTTTTTCAGAATAAAAGTGGAAGTTTATGTAGTGTATGTGTTGTAATTATTTATGGGTAGCAACTAAGAAATATGAAAAGCAAAGGTGTGCCGAGTTTTTGCTGCATAGGCATGAAGGCATTCAGGTAAGCGATTTGACTCATTTTCAAATTATTTTGCAAATTTTTAGGCGATATCTTCTTTTTGCAAACTGGAGAATGATTACCACTGCACACATGACCAGACAGGCAGATGAACGCATTCTGAATTTAAAACTGGCCAAGGATTTGTACAGTTTATGGGAGCTTTGAAGCTTGCTTCTGCGCGTTTTAAACGCATTGAAAAAAATTACGTTTACGGTAGGCGTGGTCAATTTTCGACATTTTTGTACAGGTACTACGGAATCGTCCGGAGATATATTTTCGAATTTTTCTAGATTTATTTGCCGTAATTGCTGATAAGTAATGCGCAAAAACCAATTTTCCAAAAACAGAGGTGCTCTCAGTTTACGTAACATTATAGGCGTGTACTTCGACCGATTTCGCTCATTTTGAATACTAACCTGCGTACAAGAACTTTTAATGCCTCTGCCACAACTTAATTAGGTTTTTGTTGTTTCTCAATGTTTACAGCAGATATTGCGCGAACGGACAGATGTACATGTTTAAATCGATTCGGAATTTGATGCTGATGAAGAATGCGTATACTTTGTGCAATATCTGAAGCTTTCTTCTAGGCTTTGCAAACGTTTTGGCAGAATGAATATACCCTTTGTCCGTCGGCCTGAAACTACAAACAATTAATGCTCTTCTTTTTATGAAATCTTTTATTCATAATAATGGGACTGCATCTGTAATATATAAGGACTCAGTTCAATTAAATTCGGCTAAATAAATAAATAAATAAACAATAAGTTAAATAAAAGTTGCAGACAGGATGATATTCGAAAAAATTCGGAAACAAGTCCACGTCCATAACAGGCATCTGCACTGCAGACGCAATAGACATATCTAGGACATTAAAAGATTTGGCCACATTCTCTAGTTGTCTTTCACTAAGAACATCCAAACCAGTAGACAGGCGTAAGCTGGGATTATCGCACAAAATGCAACATCTACAAGCTTTTTTAGCAGAAACATTATTCTGGAAGTGCTTGACGAATAAAGTGGAAAATGTTTTTTTCAGAGGCCAAGATCAAAAGATTTTCAAAACTTAATTTGTTAACCAGGCACTCTTACGGAATTTGATTATCGTTGCAAGCTGCCCCTCTCTGCTACTCTGAGTTATTGTTCACGGACGCATTGAGACTAGAGCGACAGCGTAAACGAACATCGAACCTTCGCAATGGAAAATCTGTGTCATTGTGTGTAATCACAACTGAATTGATGAAGTGTTGCATTCTTCTCTCTTTCATTTCGCAATGAATAAAAAACGAAAAATATTTACTTGAAGTTGTTTTTAAAAGAAACACACAGATGCCCGAGAAGAGTGAGGCAACGAGAGGCGTTTATATCATGCACTTGACAATGTTAGAAAGCGCCGTCGTGAATACCGAGCTGTTGCCGGTGAAACAGTTGAACCGACAATAGGCGATGTTAATGTAATGCACCAACTGATGATCGATCTTAAAAATGCTGTCTGTCCTTCAACATTATCAAATCGAATATTTCAAGCGATAAATCATCTTAAAGTCCATAAATAACATATTTAGGATCAGATGCAGCAGCAACTGACCACAATTTTTCACACAATCAAACTCATGTACCTGTGCACTCGATCAAGAAATAAATTAAGTTTTGTTTCACATTTTTTGTTTTTTTTTTTTTTTGTTTTCCTTGTGTTTTATTTAAACGTATCCCAGAATGCCTGAAAGAGTTTATTTTTTTCAATTTTTCTTTTTTACCAAATCACGGATGCGTCTTTATTGAACGAAATCATGTACGTAGAGTGAAAGAATTTGAATTTATTTACAAAAAGAAAAAAAAAACAAAATAGGAAAATAGTGTTATTGGCTTTGAAACGAATCTTGAATAACCCTCGCTTGAAGCACACGCATTGCGCACACCACATAATGCGCGTTACAGAGAGCATTCTCATACGCTTCATATATATATATAGGTCTTAGGGCTTAAAGTCTATAGAGTTTTGATTTTCATTTTCGGCAATTAAAAAATAACAGACGAATAACAAACAAGAAGGAAGACTAACGGTCACGTCTTTAAAATTCAGAATATTTGATCGATCGTAGATCATGCGACTCTGATGTACGTTCTTGGATGTTGCAAATGTAATGAGAAGATTAGCATACCGCTCGTTCCTTTCTATGGTTAATAATATAGGACCCTATAGTGAAAAACAGTACAAAGGAGAGAAACAGAAAGGAAAGAAAAAAAAGAAGGAAATTAAACGAAATCGGTTAAAGAAAATCATTTTATTGAACAATCAATTTTTGGGACTCAATTGATTGTTTGTTTTCTTTTATTTATTTATTTTCCTTTATTGTTGTTGTTGTTGTTGTTGTTGCATGTTTTACGTTTGTTTGCGTTTGGCTTCTGTCTTTATTACAATGGTCGAAATTCCAAAGTGTTTGTTTATTTGTTTATTTTCTTTCTTCTATTTCACAATTTTTTCGTTCAGATATTAAACACATTACCATTCGGTCATTTATTTTTATCGTTTTAATTTTAAGCTATCCACCTATTCAGAACGCTATGCTTTCACATGTGTTCAATACTTTCAAAAGGATTTTTATATTCATCAGGGCTAACCGATGGCATATTGATTTCGTTATAATGTTGACGATCAAAAAATGTTTCCAAACAATTCGTAAATCTACACAAATATATATATATATATATATATATGTATATATATGAGTGCATGTATATATTCTTGGTGAAGTCGAGATTCAGCCGATGTCAGCTGATATGGTTGATTGCAATTTCCAATCAGTTTTTTTCTCATATTTAACCATCTATGACAACGACGATGAACTTAATGCGTGAAAGATAGGGATTAGTGACTATGTTTGACTTGAAAGCAGGAACATCCCAAATATACACAATCAAAGAAGGACTTGTACAAATCAATTGATCCAAAAAGGGGCGAAAAGCGATCGTTTTCTATTATTCAGAATGGGAAAAGCTCCTGCCGGACCAATGATCAACAACTATGCAGCATTGTCGCTAAAGAAAATGCGAACGTGGAGATCGTCACTTAAGGGAGAGAGAGAGAAAGAATGAAAGAAAGAAAGAGAGAGAAAGAAAGAAAGAAAGAGAAAGAGAGAGAGAGAGAGAGAGAGAGAGAGAGAGAGAGGGGGAGAAAGTTATAACAAAGATTTCATTTCAATACAAAATGCGCTTTAAAATCGAATGACCGAACTGCTTGCAAAACACGACTTCATTATTAGTTCGAAGAAGATGAAATCCCATCTTCATGGGATTTGTTTTGATTGGCATTTAAATACTGAGAAATATTTTTGTACAATTCATTTTAATCCGCTTTGCAACGAATAAAAGCATAGATAACAAGAGCACAAATAAATTCCTTTTGTTTTTTGCTAAAATTCAACTGCACTCAACATATACTTGTTACAAAGCTTAGTTGTAGATATATGTATGCACCATCACTATCTATGGTCTTTTGCCATTTATCGGGTCACTTGTGAACGCCCGTTGTTTCTACATTTTTAATTACGGTTAACCGCTTATATGATTACATGACTATACTGATCCGAATAAGTGGCGTTTGCAAGGCAAATATCGCAGGGGCGGTAAAACTTCCCAGCCTAAGCTGAAGATTACTTTTTTGAAGAGACAGACGGACATATACGAATTTTCATCGTTTTCATAACTAAATTTCTTAGCTTTATCTGCATTTTTTTTCAGGTTAACTCAATTAAAAGCAAAGAAAAACACAGTTCCGTAAAGGAAATCTAACTCTCCAAATTTTGATATACACTAGACTTCTTGAGCTTCTAAACCACGGAAACTTACATCGTTCAAACATCAATATCTTAGTTATCTATACTTGAAATTTCGGGAGCAGCAACCAATTTCAGCGGGGGAAATTTAATCGTAGATCTAATGTAATGTCTGTTTCTTCTTCTTCTTCCTAGACATTCACGCAATATTAGGAAGAAGCGAAGTTAGGAAGTTTTTCCGAATCGGTGTAATATTGGGTAATAGCGCAAGAAATAAATGAGCATGAGGACTGACTTTGCCCTTAAGTTGTTCTATAAGAAAATGATTCCGTTATATAGCTTTATTTTTTTTTTTTTTTTTGTTATATGATCAATCACCCACCGATTATTGGAAAGAAGAGAGAAAAGGTGTCCGGGTGATAGAGAAACGCTTGTAGCCTAGTTATTGTGTACACAGTCAGTAAGTGTTACGCCTGTACTGACGGAGCATTCGCTTCAACTACGATCAAAGAAAACTCTAGCGCATTGAGATTGGAATCCGCAAACACAGACTTGGTAGTCGCGGTTCTCACCTACTCGGCTACACATGCGGGTTGCATTGGTAATTGAATAAATTTCCCAAAGTACAGGTAGGTTCGCATTCGAGTCCTTTGGCGTTCAAATTAACTTTTATGTCAAATTAAGCTGAGTAATCAATTAAATCCTTTGGGAATACCTCGTCTAGATGAATTTAATAAAGTAAGAAGATGGAAAGTGAATTGAAATTGAAGATTGAAATACTGAACTATTTTCAAAAGCGTTTATGCTTGGGCTGAAACACCTCGGATTATTAAATTTCATCGAAATATTTCAGAAATTGAGATTTCCAGGTTGCATAAAAGAAAAACAAAAAGGGTATACGGACAGACAAGCTTAGATCGCTCCAGAAAGTAATTGTGAACCGATCAGTATAATAAAATCTATGTCTTTCCCAATTCATTCTGTACGATGCATAAATCAGCACAAACTTAAAATTCCATTGACCCACAAGTGGGGTAAGGTACAAAAAGTGCATATATTAATAAATTTTTTCGTGTTATTTATTAAAGAATTGCAAAAATATTATCTTATTTTTAGTGAACGCAAAGTGATATTTTATTAAACATTTTTTTTTTCTCCCAAAAAAAGGCGAACATTTTTTCATTTATTTCACTTGCGAACACTTCTTCTCTATGCCCAGGCCGCTTATAATGTTATTATGCATAGGCTGTTTACTTAACACTTTCACTTGAGGATTTTAATTATTAAACAAAACCTTAAGTATCCACAAATTGTGTAGAAATCTACAGAAATGATTTCCTTTTCATCGAATATAATAAATAACAACAAAAACGAAACTTTTTATGGGTTTCCGGAGTCCGGAACCTTATTGAAAATTGCATACGATACATATATAACGTCGAAGAAGTAAATATATGCGTGACGCATACACTCATTAACTGTAAAAGTTTTCAAAATCACACAAAGACCTAAGAGATGATCTATAGGACAACAGAAGGCAAGCAATTGTATGAGTAAAACAGATGCACAAATTATTAAGTTTTAAGCGAAATACGCGAACGCGCACAGTTAATAGTAGATGTGATAGTGGATTGGTGGGGGGGATGGTGGGTGATGGGAGATGGGAGGGGTAAAACAAGAAGTGGCCGATGGGTTCGCGCACAATAATAAAACCAATAACAATAGCTGATGTGGCACCACCCTCGCGGTACACTCTTTTCGGTTTTCCCTGCATTGTTCGCATTTCATTCTCTTAATAACGATGTAATTTTAAAAATCAGCGAAGAGTTTCTACTAATGATTGTGTGTGTTTTTATACCTACCTATACGCTAGAGTGGATGATTACAACTTGAAAGAGAAGAGAAAAGAGCATAACAAAAAAAAAAGAAACGAAAACGGGGTCAAATGTTTGCAAGCATAAATACATGACACCCTTAAAAACCAAATTGTGTAAAATATATTGAATTGATTAGCTAGTCGACTGACTCATTGACTGACTGACTGCCTCTTGAATTTGGTGAAATATTTGAAAGCTGCTCGTCAATACGTTCTGATTATGAAATCTCGAGCCTGCAAGTACAAATATCTAAAGTCAAATAAACTTTGGACGATACTATCAACTAAAATCGACATATAAAATACACAAACACAAACACAAACATAGTTATATACACATACATACATACATACATATATACATACATATATACATACACACACGCATATATACAATCACAGTCGCACAGACGAGCGAACGGACATAAACGTATAGGGAAATTGTGTGATACAACATATCGACAGGCGATTGACTGAGACGCAGTGAATGTCTTCTTGAAATCAGACTTTCTCTTTTGTTAACTATTGTTCAAGTGCTGGCAGTGGGTGGATGGTTGACTATGTGTTATTGTCTGTTAAAAGCCCCTTCGTGTGCGTGTGTATTTTGGTTGTGTTTTTAATAAAACTTGCAGCGTTTGTTTGTTTTATTTATTTTTTTTTTTTAATTTTTTTTTTTTTTTTTTTATATAACAAAAACCCAGTTGTGCCGGAAGTGGCCATTTTTGCGTTTTAAATTAAATTTTTTTGTTTTAATTTAATTTCTTTTTTTTTTTGTTATTTTTATTTATTTATTTATTTTTTTTTTGCACTGTTCTCTCAGTAGCTTCTACAGAGCGTCACTAATCAGCGGAAATTTGTGTAAAATCTTTCGGTTGAAAGTTTATGGAATTTTTACTGCTTTTGCTTTTTCCTTTTTTTTGTTCAAGTCAAGCTTTGTTGCAGTTGAGTTCTTTTTTTTACCGTTGTTTACAATTGTGTGTGTATTCGTAAATATTTTCATCGTAATGAGAGGTGAGGTTGAGAAGAGAGGGAAAAACAACATTTTTTTTTCATGTTTATTAATACCTCTTATATAATTCGCCGGAAGATAAAAATATATTAATTTAATTATTCGGTTTGTGATATAAAAATACAAAAAAAAAAAGGCGCAGCACAGAGTCCATTCTTAGCGAGAAAATCGATCGTTGTCTTCTTATTGTATCCCACATCACTTACGGTAGAAGGGTGTACTAATTTTGTGCGGATGTATGCAACATACACAGGAATTTGAGATAGATGCGCCTTTTATTCTACCGGTCGGTTCAGAATCACTTTCTTTTCATTCTTCCTTTTCCTATATGATCAACCACTTAGGGCGAGCCCCCAACTCCTTGTAATACGATCACGGTCGGAAAGAACTGAGGAAGAAGAAGGAGATAGGAAAGCGTCGGCGGACACAATCGATAAGTGCTACGGCTTTCCCGATTGAGCATTCACTATAACCACGACGAAAGCAGGCTCTATAACTTTGGGATTTAAGGTTATCTGTGCCTCTGCCTGGCCTGTTTTCCCATGTTCAACCTACAGGCCGTCGTTTTGGAGATATGTTAATAAAATTTGGTACACTGGCGTGTTTTGCTTCAAAAGCGAGCGCTACTGAAAATGGTTCTGGTCAGATATTAACTTTTCCCAAAAAGCAAAGGGTTGTGTACGGTATTTGACGATGGGCCGCGTCTTTCTGTACTGCCTTGACTTGCTTTAATATAATTAAAAGTACATGTCTAAAATTTTACATACCTTTGTAATCAGTGGTAGAAATCGATTTGAAATTTGATAAAAAAAAAAGTTTTAATCTACACATTTACAAAATCTCCGATGTATTCAGTATCTGAGGGTATACAAAATTCGCTCTAAACGTAGATGCAAGTGAATTGCTTAATAAATATAATTTTTGATGTCCTCTCTTCTTCGCTGTTTGCCCAGTAAAAAAAAAAAAAAAAAAATGCACTTGAGTGGAAATTAGAAATTTAATTAAATTTACGAGAAAGAAAAAAAAACATCATAAAAGATGTAAGCGTGAAATAACAGAGATGAAGAAACGAACAAAAATCCGAGCAGTGAGTTAAAGCCCCTCATATTTTTGTTCACGCAGGAATCATTTAAAAATATGTAGACCTTAGGTAAGAGGTGATCAATGAGGTGATAGAAGGCTTACATTAGGTAGAGACGGTTGAATGAAAAGCAGCGGGTCACAAGAAAAATTGACCCATGCCGTGTAAATTTTGCACATTTAAATTCATACCTTGAAATATTACTTCTTAGCGGTTTTTGTCGAGAAAGTTTTGAACGTCGCAAGTTTCTCTTTATAAAAAATGCCTTTTACAGGGGGTCGTTGTGAACATGTTTCGATCTAATGCACGTTCAATGGACTTAGCTTTCCGAAGAGAGAGTAAAAAAAGGAAAACATTAAAATATCATATTCCAAACACTTGTGTGGGCGTGGCTGATTTTTTCTATTTTTGTATAGGTGCTGCGTCTATGGAATGCAAGGACCACCCCTAGAATACAAATACAAATTTTTATCGTTTTATCTCTTGTGGTTTACAAGTAACGAGCAAAAAAAATACACATTTCCATGCCTTTTGATAAACACAGGTGCTCTTGGTCTACATGATGCTAGAGGTATGTCCTTTGATCAATTTATCCCGTTTTCAATGCTACTCTGCAAGCAACAACTTCCAATCTTTGTGTTTACAACAGACACTACACAGAAGGACCGACGAACATGTTTAAATCAATTTAGAATTTCACACTGATCAAGAATGTATACGAAATGAATAAAGCCCTCATCTTATCCGGGGTATAAAAATATAATATCATCGAGCCATTTTTCTTTCAATGCGTAGAAGCCATTAGGGAGGATAATAGCATGATCGGAACGTACGAACTGGTTTTTGTGGTCCAAATTACATTTGAATTGAGTGTAACGGATCTTTGGCTTCTTGGCTTTCTTTTGGTTGGATGCCATAAGGAATATGTCAAGACGACAAACGTATTGTCATCTACGATAAGCAAACGAAGTGCTTAGAAAACAAATAAAAACATTACAGTAGGCATGACCCATTATTAAATATCCTGCACCACTGCGTTTAATACAGTTAATCATATAACGGCGTGATATAGGAAGCGACCCGAAGATGTGATCGGCTTCCGACTTTTCATCAAAATTTTTCAAAAATTTCGACCTGCAGATTGAAGACACAATATCTGGCAGACGAACCGTTGCACGGACGGACAGACAAGCTTAAGTCAATTCAGAATCACTTTTTAAATTGTTCATTATAAGTGAATATTCTATGCATCCGGGAAACTCTTACTCACCTATCTATTGACCGTCAATGTTATGCAACTTAATAGTGTTGTGCTACTTCGTTGTTTGCAGTTTACAGTCAATTACGAAGTGCATGCGAATAACCCATGAACAATTCACAAATTCTTGACCTAAAGAACTAATTTCTAAACACAGGCTTGTAAACGCAATCTTGGCTTCTAAAGTAATGCTAAAATTCCAGTTGTCAGCCATAGAATCAATTTTCGATTTACGTTTAAAAAGAAAACCAAGAGACATAACAATCTACACGTGGTTTATAAATTCCAAAATGCATTGCACCGACAGTCAACAGGTGAGATACTCGTATACCTAAAAATGAGTTTTTTTTTTTTCAAAATTAGATTTCCAGATGTCCAGCATTTCTTCTCATTGAATTTTTGCGACGAAAAGTTCTTTTGAGAATTTTGCAAAAATTCCAAAAAATCAAAACTAAAAGAATGAATAACTTTTGCAACTTTGGTCAATAAATAAAAGGCATTAAAGGACTTTCTTACGGCGGCATTATTACTAAGAAAGAAAGAAATCTTTGATGCAAATTATGCATCAAGTAGACAGTTCATGACATGTAATTGAAACGTTTGTCTTGATCGCTGTTAACACATTGATGGTAACCTAATCTCTCTCCTGATCTTATTAACGTAAGCATTAAACATTAATTGAAAAAAAGAAAAGGACAAATTCACAGAAGCTAATGCAAATATATATATATATGTATATGTATATATGTATATGAAAATTTATTTCACACACATGTAAAGACAAAGCGAATGTTTAACAAAGGATTAAAACTATTTACCTGAAGGATTACGCATATATTTGCTAGATATATGAGATGTGCATGCATGCCAATGCATAAAACACCGAAAAAAAGGACAACATTGTCTGATGTTTTTCACACCTTTTGTTTGTGGTTAATATAATATATACATATATATCTATATATACATATATATACATATATATATATATATATATATATATATATATATATATATAT
>KK499989.1:236310-337480 GCA_000688715.1 Glossina pallidipes
TATATATATATATATATATATATATATATATATATATATATATATCAGGCTTTGTTTGTATGACGACGATGATGATGATGACGATGACTGACTGAATGAATGAAATAAATGAATAAATGCATCAGTGAGAAGTAAATGTCTCGGAGCAAATCTACGCACTTCTTTTGTATATCCTTGTGTTGACTTTTAAATAACATTACATAAAACGAGATTCCGTATCGCATTATAATAACATATTTATTCTTATCTTTATATTAATACCCAGATCAGAAATATATTATAAAAAATGTCAATCTTCCTTTTACACAAATTTCCGTTATTTCAGCAAACTGCAAAAAACTGTGCAACGTCGTTTTGCAACAATTCTGTATCTAAATGGAAAATTAAATAATCTCTTCCGTCTGGAAGAAGAGATTTGATTTTGTACTTTTCTTTACTTTTTTGGGGTAAATCGGTGAGAAAGATAAAGAATATGTTATATATTTTAGTCGAAAATGTAATAACCTCAACTTGATGACCTTTAATGAAGAAATTAACTTGAGTCGTTCCAAGTTTTAATGATTACAGAAGGCAAAGAAGAGAAGCTAACCCACTTCCACAGTGTACCACAGTCCCCACTTTCATATTAAAAGATAAAAAGTTCTATATAACTCGAAATTATTTCATTCTTATCTCATTAATTATGTTATTTCATATGCAACGCTTAACCTTTTAGTGTTAGTGAAGTGATGAAACGCTCTGTTCGTCTCCCCAGAATAAAAATATGGTCTTAAAGCTGTTTAAGGAGAAATAAGTAAACGCACAGCTTCATGCAACGGCTTTACAAAATGAAGCGTTATGTCGGACATGGCCAAACCATTTTCTATTGCGTTCGTTTTTGGGCTCGAACACGTCGATCTACTAAATTTCATCAAAATAGCACACAAATGCACACAAAAACACAAGCCAGACAAGCAAGTGTACAATAAAAGATGGGTCGATCCCAACTGTGTTTCGGAGTTGAATTCATCTGTACCCTAGTGCCACATGTGATGTAGGTTATAAAAAGAAGAAGAAGAAAGCGTAACTAAGAAAACTACACTTGACTTTCTATTAAAAAAAAAAAGGCAGAAAAAATGTAAAATGTTGACACTCTATAATATTGCGTGGGTGTGGACGATCTTTTCCATCCTTGTGCAGATACTATAGGATCGTCCGTATAAAGTACAGTAAATGTGTGGAAACCTATATCTATTTTAGGATTAGAGTAAATACTTAATGTTTTTTTAGTTTTGAATCTAGATATGTTCTCAAATTATGTTGTATTGTGGGCGTGTAGTTTTACTGATTTTACCCAATTTCAATACCAACCATCGTGTGGCGACTTCCACTATGTTTTCCCGATTTGAAGCCGATAATTACAGTTTTGCAACCAGAAGAGTGTGTACCAAATAAATCACTAAAAACTGACAGATGAAAGGACAGACTTACCTAGATGAGTGGCGCGGCTTTTGAGTGATTTTGTCGATTCTCCGTAACAAACTGCCTATAATGGCTGCCAACGTGTCCACTACATGTGAAGTTGACAAATTCAATTCTGTGACGAGGACCATATTTGTCATAGGCATTGCGTACCCGGCCAGACGGACTTGCCTAAGTCGATTGAGAATATGATAATATATTTATTTTATTGTGTTCAGGGTCTCAGGTTTGCTTCTGTTCGTTGAGTATGTATTGACAGAGTGAATTCATCTTTAGATGGTGGATATTAAATTACTTTCATCAGCTTCTTTAATGAACTTTCGCTATTGGCCGAAAAAGTTCACGACTATACTTATTTGATTGGCTCAAAATTTCGAAATCACTGCAATGCTTACAACTTTTCAAGTGCTTTGAGGATGGATTTATCCTACTTTCATATTTCAGTCATTTATTTTAAAAAGTAGTACAAAGTCCATTTCTCTAAAGATCGAGAAAACGTGAAATTGCAAGAATATCCAAGTACCCCAGATCGATAGTTGGGAATACTATATTCATAATACATGATTCTTATGAGCAATGAAATTCGAGCAAATTGCAAGAACAAAATTTATTGCATTTCATCTTCATTTTCATTCAAAGAAATTTATTGGCAGATTAGTAGACCAAGTGTAGCTAAAGTTAGAGTCTTATGTCGATCTCAGACATTGTATCCAAAGAATTCGTAAGCATTTTTTGTGAAAGTTGTTACATCCATTCTATAAAGTTGTAGTATGTCATAGATATCCTACAAGGGTATATTAACTTTGTGCTGATATATGCAACACGCGGAAGGACTTTAGAGTGACTCAGCTTTCATTACACCGATCTACTCACAATCATTTTCTGAATCGATCTAAGCTTGTCTGTCCGTCTGTCTTGTTTTCTTTTATTCAATCTACAAATCACAATTTGTGACATATTTTGTTGACACTGGTTAATACGGTAGGGCGTTTTGGCGCAAGGACGTATGCTATAGAAACCGGAGCACTTTTTCGACCACTTCCCACACAATACCATATTTTGAAACGTTGTTTATTGGTTAAATGTATGGTGGTGTGAGGTGTTTAATAATGGCCCCTAACCTTTACCGCAGTCTTAGAGATAAAAGATGTATTAGGTAATAAGAGTAATGAAGCTGGTATACGCGTTAATCCGGTGATGTTGATGGTAGTTCTAGGGATTATCGTGATGGGACATTTGCCTGATTACCTGGATACGTTCCGCACAAATGGTTTTATCCAATGGGGAGAAGTATGGCGAGGCAACCAAGAACAGAGTGATGATACATCTTTGTACCCCTAAACATCTTAGATCCTGAGCAGAGATATATACTTTTCGCCGAAGCCGCAAAACCGGGCATGGAATACTACGACTTGCTTTAGGTGTTGTGGGCTTGATTTCATTGAACAGCTTGGAAACGGGAATTGATTCATTTACTCATTTATTGCCCTCATTAGCTAAGACAAGATGAAATAACTGTAAAAAAGAGCTGAAAGTGTGAAGTTATTTTCATCGTCATCTTCGGAATACCTTGAAGAGATGTTCATTTGAAACTTCAGATATAGTTATCGAAGACTATCGCATAAATCGCATAGATCTATTGATTCCAGTTCTCCTAGTGCCAAGCTGCACTTAAGAGCGGGAAATTTGATTTTCTTATACTTATTAGATTTAGTGTAGATAGATAGATGGATGTTAGAAGTCGTTTGTGTTCATTTAATTTATGTTTGCTAGAAAAGAATGTAATTGTTTCAATAAAACATTTCGCAAATGCTTAAGATTGCTTCTTTGCTTGGCCCTGGAAGCCTAGAAAGCAAAATGGTTAGCTATGCAGTCCTTAAATTATCCAAGTAAACCACCCTTGATAGGCTTATGCCACAACAAACGCAAAATCATTTACAGCAATAAAAATCTAGCAAAAATGATTTTGTATCCACAGAGACAAGTGTATAAAATTGCATCAGCGATAATAAGCGAAAAAAACGAAGAAGAAATTTTGCCAGCCAACCAACCAACCAACCAACCAACCACCCACCACCCGGCAGTCAACACCATTTAAATCACCAGCTGTGACCTTTGTGTTAATAACGTACAAGTGTATACGTATTTGTGTACATGTATATGTTTGTTTCACCTTTTACTTTTTGTTCAACATTTCCATAGTTGAACTGCGCATTGGCTCTCCATCGAGCTGTAAACAGAAATCTTCTAGTGTTTCCATGAGTTTTACTTTTCCTTTTCTTTTTTTTTTTTTTTTTTTTTTAATTTTTTAAGGCGCAACGAAATTATCGTTATAGCGTTTCGCAGCGTATTCGCATGTGAAAAATCGTTGGCAAGGCAAAAAAACAAAAAAAAAAAAAAAAGAAGCAAAAAGAGGAAAAAGAAAACAATTGTAGCATTTAATTGAAAATTATCACTGCACGGTTGTCACGCAATTTTCAACCGTCAGACAGTCGGACGTCAACTCAACACCATACATGTGTATAGGCCGTTAAACGATTATGCTAACGTAGCAACTGGTGAAAAAAGAAGGAAAAAATAAAAAAAAAACTAATGAAAATCTTACGCTTCATGTAGAAATGAGGGCAATTCATTGACAGCAATTAAAAGTAAGCGGGAAAATGAAATTCGAATTTTAGAGAATGAGTTTTCGATGAACATTACTTAACCTTATACAAGTAATGATGTATAAGTGCACGAATGTGCGATCAGAAACGTTTCAATAAAGCAAAAACTTAAGAAAAATTCAATCTCTTTACAGCGCACTAGCGGTTCATGGGGACAGGTATACTAAGTTTGTCATTTCGCTCGAGCGATTATGTAACATGATGGGTGAGATTATTAACCGTATTTTGAGACGCAACAAACCACAAGGCATTTTTTTGTTTATGGTTTTGCTTGGCTTAACAACCGTATTGTGACTACTTCTCGCGGACCACCAAAATTGGTACAAAATCGCAAAAAGTATGACAAGAAAAACCATTGTTTACACTTATGACTTGTGACTGGTTATAACGTCAGAATATACCGCTGAGACTAATGTCACGCTTTTATTCGATTCATTTAAGGTAAATTTAGTTAAATAATTGTGACAAGACTCGCGAGCTGCTTTAGCTGATTTCCCAAATTAGCGGCAATGAAGGACAAGCAATCACTAGACAACAGTTAAAACTCGTAATAGTGATTAGAACCGACTTCGACTTTGTAGTCGTAACGGTTTGAGTGAGATCGGGAGCGCAGGCAGATAGGACAAGTCAAGGATCTCTTATGGCATTCCAAGTACCCTACGATGAATATAAAGCAACAAACGACTTCAAGATTCTCTCAATAATCGACAACCTATGAAAGAACTCAAGTGCGAAGCTTCGTAAAGATTAGACATAAAGGTAACCTTTAGAGGTACGACGTAACGAAAGATTTTTATCAAATTTATTTTCTGAATTTTATTGCATATGTTTCTGTCGTTCTGTTAAAAGCAAAGAAATAGTCAAAGCGCGATTTAAAAATGCAAAGGAAATGGATTTCCGTGATTCTTTAGTATTTGTATTTTACCCCACTTGCGGTACAAGAGTACATTAAGTTCGTGCGCAGGTATACAATGTTGGGATGAACTTAAGGTAACCCCACATCAAATCATCTTCTCAATCAATGGAAGTCTGTTTGTCCCACTGTCCATGTGATGTCTTTCGATCATCTTACAGGCCGCGATTTTCAAGATATTTGGATACTGTGCTCTAAGGATGAATGTTGTTAGAAATAATTCGGATCAGACCACTTTCTCGAGGATAGCCCAAAGAAAGCTTTTTATTGAAAAGTCCTCGTATGAGTAACTGTACCGAGCAAAGCTATGTAAAGTATTTAATGATGGGCCGTGGCCCTCTACAATATTGTTACTTGTTTGTTGCGAAAATAAATTACCCTACATTGTCAAGATGAGCGCGTGTGAGGAGAAAACTGTTGGAACCTAAGCCTTACCTTATAACGCTTGTGAGTCTCAGTCTTACCTTTTTCAACCTACGCTGAATGTATTGTTTTTTTCCGTTCTTGAATGAATCGCAAAAAGAAATTCAATATGCTTTCGCACAATATTTTGGTTTTGTTAATGTAAACAAATTCGTTCGTAATCGTTTATTACGCTTCCGAAGAGTGCATATAGGGGGCTTTCAATAGAGGTCATCCACCTTAAAAACCGCATATTGCTTACGTTTTTTCTCGTTGGATTTGAACATGTCCCGAAAGTGCCTTCGGAGAGTCTTCTATTAATTCGAATTGCAATAAAGCCAGTCCTTTGTCTTTAAAGAAGTGCATAAATTGCTTAGCAAACCGGAAAGAGAGCATATTATGGGAAACGTTTAAGTGATTTCGAGCGGTAGCTACTTGTCTTTTTATTAGTTTCGTATTTAGTTCTTAGCTATCACTAAAGGAACTTAAGTACCTCTACGTAGAGGATCGTATAGAGCACATGCGCGCTCTATCTCTCTTTCTCTGATACTATATTGGCTCCCTGTTATGTGGTTTTGTTTGTTAAACTCAATACCACTGTGCAAGTTTTGCGGTCTGTCATAGATAATAAACTATTCTTTTAAGAATGAATCCTTGTAGTATTAAATTTGCACCCATTACACTTGTCCGAGTGTAATGAGTTCTGGAGCGAACAACCCCCATTACTCAATTTATCTGTTCGGTATATGCATATATACATATATATATATATATATATAGTCCCCACAGAAAAAACATACCAATAAAACCAACCAATTGGGGTGAACCGAATGCTAAAAATCAAATAACCTAGAACGAGAAAAAAAAAAAACCAAAAAAAGGAGAAAACTGTCATACAAAGGCCACTAACACCACCACCAAGCACAAACATACGCACAATGAGACAGGCTTGCGATTTCACTGATAACTACAAGGAAAAGAGCTTTCTTGGCCACACATGCTTAATCCAACAACTTTGCGCGCACGAATATATATACATACATACAAAAATCACTATTTTACATATATACAATATCATCATTATTGAACATTTGCCGAAATTCTCATGTGATGCTTGTGAGCCACACAAGAGGACAGTTGAGTGCAATTAATGTTAATAACTCTACGTAACGAACCAAACAGAAGAGCAGACATACAATATTTATGACGCACCCTTTATTTGCATACACACCAATAACAGGAACAACAATAAAAACAATAACAACAACAACAACAACAACGATAATAATAATAACATAAGAACGAATATGGATCAAGCGAACGCGCCCTTTCACCCCTTAATATCCATATACGTACGTTTTGCACAATTCAATACTTTAGACTTAAGGTTGTCACTTATGATGTGGCACAAATCACTGGATTTTTGCTTTATTGAAATTTCAAAATTCTCTTCTTCCATATACGATGCCAAGGTAACCTTAAAGAAAGATGAACAGCCAACTAACACTTGTTCGATACGCATAAATGCATAAATAAAAATTGATTTGATTTTATTCGTTATAGTTTCGGATAGACATTATTTTAAATGTGTGAGACAAGTTTTCTCTTCTCCTCTCCTCTCCTCTCCTTTCTTTTCTTCACTAACTTCAATTAGAAACTTATGTTTTTTGTCGGCTTAAAATGTTATATATGTCTCTGTGTTTATTATTATATGCAGCTGAGCCTTTTTTCAAGTGGCTGCATCCTTTATTTGATATCCCATGCATACATACATCCGTACTCGTACATTTTTATATTCATATATAGCATTCAGTCTTCGAATCAATACTCATTCGTACACACTTATCAACGTAAGTTCACAGTACAATTCCACAATACTGCACATGTGTATATGGATGTCTGTGTGTGTGTGTGTGTGTGTGTGTGTGTGTGTGTGTATGTATATATATATTGTTTATTTGTTGTTGTGTGTACTGATTTAACGCATCACTGCCCAAAATAGAACTTTCAAATGAACAGTTAAATGCGCGCTAATAGGGGTTCGGATTTCTCTAATGTTAGCGATAGAGTTTCGTTTTTAATATTGTTATTGTTTTTGTTGTTGCTATTGTTGCTATTGCTATTCGCTATTGCTGTTGCTGTTGCCGTTGCTGTTGTTTTACAAAACTGTAACACATTTGGGCGCTGTTGCCGTGTTGCGTCCTTTAACTTTTCATTGTTTCACTTTACTTTTTCTTTTTTATTCTTATTTTTATTTTGTTTGGCGAGCATTTGTGTCAGTGTGAATTGATTGTGACATTAAGTAGGATTTATTTACATTTTCGGTAACCCTAGGCCTATACACACATAACATACGTACATGCATATCAAATATATATATATATATATATATATAGACATATATACAAAGAATCGAATTCATTTCAGTCTTTTGCTGAACTATGGGATGCAAATTTTCTTTAAAAGTGTTACAGTTTCATTTTTAATTAGAATCCCATGCGATTCTTCCGTATAAGGGTTAGTTTCTCCCATACACTACGATTATACTTTTATGTCTTTTCCATCGATATCCGTGAAAATCTTGTTTACATTAAAGTTTAACATTTTTCGAATCGTTAGGATTTTCGGTTTTCTATTTCGCTTCTTTACTTACTTCTTTTTTTCTTTTTTTCTTTTTTTCTAACTGTTGACCTTCTGCTGATCACATCGGGCAATGGAATTAATTGTTAGATCTGTACAAATTGAAACTAATCTAGTCTTGAAGACAAGATCGTGCAAGTTTAAGTAAAGATTTCATGCAATATTTCCAAGAATATCTCAAAGAATAAAATTGCAGTGACCTCGATCCGCAAGGTGTGATTGGTTGCCTTAAGGGTTTATTCGAATCTATTAAAATGTGTGGATCATAATGCTTTTATTTGGACTAACACGTTCACCAGCTTAGTTGAGTCAAAACATATTTTTATACCTAAATAGCTTTCTTCCTTTCTTTCTTGTAATGTCCTCCGATGTCGGTGAATGATGTATTTTGACATTGAATAAATTCTGATTGGTTTTCAAAAGAGGTCTTACCGAAAACCGAAGAGTGTCGAATAAAGCTTTGCCTTAGCTATCGTCTGAAAATATTAATGCTAAGCTGAGAGAGGAGATCCTTCCCCAATTCTCTTGACCGTCTACCTTAACTGATCACTGAGTCGTCAGCGGTGATGAACAATGAATATTCATGCATGTTATCGAACACGCAAACAAACAATAATGCAGACTATGGGATCGATTGTCATCGCGGATAACGCGGAATATCCATCGCACTCGTAACTGTGGCAACAAGTTGAGTGCAGTATTTTGGGAACTGCTTTGACCAAACGAAACCAACCACAATCGATGTAAGTGGATCTACATTCGGCTCTATATGATGACAGCTCGTCCTGCAGACAACTGTGAGATTGTGTTGCCCTCTACCCTGCGTTCGTCACATGTCATTTCTTGTGATTAACGCATGTGTCAATCGACAACTCATTGCATTGCACGAGAGAGCAACACGTTTACATTGTGGAAGAATATTTCAAAAAATGAAAGTTTCGTTAATCATCATAATTATCCGCATTTGAGGTTCAGAAAACCCACATTGGACCATACTTCTTCGAAATTGAGGCTGGACAAGCGACATTTATTATGGGTGCTGGATAATCCAATTATTTTTTCCTAAATTGGGTGGTATTGATGTGAACGATGTCGACTGTGCCGCTTGTCATACATGGCGTGAAACAATTCAGTTAGTACATGAGACAGATATTCCCTGGTCGCATACTCTCGCGTTTCGGCTATCAAAGTTGGTCCCGTAGATCTTGCGATTGTATACTACTGGATTCCTTTTTATACGATTATTTTACGACGAAGGTCTATGCTCACGAATGTACAACCCCCCGAGCATTGAAGCAGGAGATTCAACCAACGAAATTCAACCATATTTATGCAAGATGGCCATGAAAAATTTTGATAAACGATGGCGTACGTGTCAGCAAAGCTGCGGAGGCCATTTGCTCGCATTTGCTATTCTACACATAACCTTATCCTATATACCTAATGATTCAATAAAAAATTTGCAATTGAAAAAAAAAAATTCAAATCTTGCATAAGTTTTGGGACATTCTTTGAGAAATGGGGTCACGAAACTTGCATTATATTTGAAATATTGTTCAACATTGCAAACGTGTTGCTCTCTCCTATAATGCTCTCTAAACTGTCAGCTGGTAAACTGTACTTTTTTTTCGGTTGCCAGCACTTTACCACACAAATGACGACAACTTCGAATCTGGCGTAAATTTTGAAACACCCTGCATACGTTGACTCGAAAAAATCTTATACTTATCTTAAATAAATTGCTGTATAAGCTGCTAAGCTCTCCCAGAGATCTCACCAAACACTTTAAAGTCCCATGATTTCAATTTAAATCTAAACTGATTGCCAGTAAATATCTCTAGTGATAAAAGAGAAAGAGATAATCTGTTACTACTGCTCCCTGATCACAAAATTTTTCTAAACAAGAATTCTGACAATTGCAATACGAATGTATCCAACCTACCTGAATGAAGGACGGAATCAATTCGAGAAATACTTTCAGCAACTTGCAGTACGACTACACTAATCTTCATTTTAGACATATTTGTTCGCAAGGCGTTTCCTTCTCAAAGCTGCTTCCATAAGAGTTGCAATCGCTTATGCATTTTCATTCAAGTGGAAATTTTAAAACGGTCCCCAGCAATTTTTTAAATTTCTTCGATCTTTCTCGTTTCTCTAAACGATTCCGCATTCAGTTTAGATTTAATTGCTCTCATCGGAGAATTGCATCTTTAGTTATAGATAAATGCTAAAACTAAGGTCTTAAACCGTTAACATCCAACGCGATCGACTTTATTGGAAAGTCTACCAAACATGAGATTTGAATCCACGACCATTGGGTAGTTAGTCGAGATCTCTTGCCTACTCGGACACTCAGGCATTTTTACATACGTTTATATATCTCTACCAACTGTTTGGAGGTATATTCGATTTGATGAAACGTTTGCAAAGCCAAGAAGAAAACGACGCATCATCTGTGTAAATGTTTCCGATAAGCATTTTCTCGATTGCAACAATTAAGGTAACGGCAGCAAAAACAAATGAGATAAACAGATCCAAAGACACGTCTAGAATGCAACAATGAATTGAAAGGTATAAAAGGTTCGGCTATAACTGAACGTAATTTTCTTACTTGTTTTAGACTAACCTTCGGATTCGGCTCCATCTCCACATGTAGTTTTCTTGTTACACTATTTTTTTTAAAATTTTTTTTAATCCTATACCACTTGTGGTGCAGAGCATATTAACCTTGTCCGAACGTAAGTAACATCCAGAAGAGTTTAAAATAGACTTACCTTTTGTTATATCGATCGATTCGGAACCATTTGCTGAACCGATCTAAACCGATTTATCTGCGCGTCTAATATCTGTCCACGTCAATTAGCCTACAGGTCGCAAGTTTTGAAATATTCTGATGAAATCGAAGGTAACGTCTTTTGGCTCAAGGACAAAAGATATTAAAAATGTTTCGAATCGGATCACTTTTTCCATTGCTTCGCGTAGAACGTTTTATTTTGAAAAGTCGCTTAAAACGAGTGTTAATCAGAAGGGGAAAAAATCCGTTGAGTATCGCGAGAAGGTCAAGTACACTGATGCTAACATTCCTTGAGTGAACTTTGTCATAAAAAGCCGAACGCAATTATACAGAAAAACTTCGATGTCGTAACTTTTAATATGTAGTGTCTTTCCCTTCGGTTCAACTTCATTAAAAACGGTTTATTTTGGTCAGAGCAACTCAAAGTAGACTTGGTCTTCGCTCAAAAGGAGCGCGATGGTTATCTAGCATAGGCGTCTATGTTCGCGGTTCACCTAGTAAGGGTCAGTGTTTGTTCTGCTTTAGCTATCGTGACGCGCTCAGTATTCGTCATTTTCTTTCCAATTGAATCGATAGATAACTGCTTTCGATAAATGATGTTCTTTTTGGTTTAGAAGTCAATCAATTGAAAGCTGAAACGAGCTATGTCGCTTCCACTAGACTAAAAAGCTAAAAGATATTTCTTTCAAATGAAGAAATCACAATTCGACTCGACACCCTATAGTACAAGTTGCCCGGTCTGTTTGGATACAAAGAAAAGTTGTTCAACTTTACAATAATATCTAAGAGAATTATTCACCACGCATTTCTTCTCAAGAAACCCACAAGAGGCGAGTGACGACGATTGATGGCAGAAAAAGCATCGTTACGTTGACGAAAATCGTCGGAAGCAGTCACAAGACAATTTATTCGCAAGCAACAAAAATGTCTTCTCTGTCAGTCGTATGTCTGCAGTAATAGCCTTCTCGCTCGCACGATGTCTTAGGCTGTGGCCTTTAGACATAATCATAAAAAACGTATTTGAATTGCTTTTCGATAGTTCACCTTCGTTGTACATTATTGTTGCGTCTGTCTGATAAGTCCGGGGTCGGTGTAGTTTCGTTATTGGTTAATTGCTTAAGATGTATTGTTTTCACTCTCGTTTTATGTCAATTATCAATTAATCCTTTATTCGAAATAGTCGAACAGGGTTAATTTGAAAATGTTTTGAATATTACAGCATTCTTGACATAGCAGGAATATCTTGTATACAAATATATGACGTTTATTAAAACCACTAAAACACGTGTTAGGATTTATGAGTAAAAAGTTTATGCAATCAGGATAGCAATCACCCCAAAAAACTAAACCTGCAGACGCAAAAGAATAGGAGGTACTTTCAGATTCATTTAGTCACCCACATGATTCTGACAAAACAATACAAAAACATTCCTTTAATAGTGTAAACGCGTTCTATGCTTGTGTACGCTTCATACTGTATGCCTACGTGCCCACTTTATGTTTGATGTGGATTTTAATTGAACTCAAGTTTATGGTTGTTTTTAAAATATGAAAAAAAGAGGAAAAACACACACGCACACACACACACACACACACACGCACACCTATATATACACACTTACGCACTCATAGTCAATATTTAGTTAATTTACTCTTCCTCTGCGCTATTTATGCGTTGTATAAAACGGAATTTTCGGTATGCAAAAAATTAAAAAAAAATGAAAAAAAAAAATGTTTAATTCTGAATGAAATAAACACACGTTGTTATGTTTATTTCATACCGAACGCAAATGTAAGAAATAAAGCGACAATAAGTGTATCTTGCGACGAATCGCGAGTACACTTCATTGCAAGCAAAGGTGCAAAAGCACAAGCACATGTCGCTATTATATCGCTAAGCTTAGTCTGGCAAATTTTCCATCATAAGATCCTCAAAAGTTTACATATCCGCAAGTCATCTGCGGGATCGGTTTATTTTGTATCTTTTGATTTCTCGATATGAACTTTTGCATGTTACAAAGCGAATGTCGATTTTTGATACGCCATCGATTTCTGTCTTCGTTGGTTATGAAAAATAAAATAATGTGGAAAGAAAACTATACGTGTATTATAGCCAGAATGAAACCACCCTGCTACGGAGTGACGATACAACTTTAAGAGAAGCATTGTGAAAAGAAAAAACAAAAATAAAAACATATATTTTTAATGCTACGTACCGACGAAATACGTGCAACGAAATGTTTAATGTTATTTGTGCAGTAATCATTTTACAAAACCTAGAATGAGAAGAGGAAAAAAAAAAAACAAAAAAGAAAAAAGAAAAAGGAAGAAAAGTGAAACCCATACATATGTCATTTAATATGCGCGAAAACATTGATTCTACCGCTAACATAGAAGGGTTCTCTTCATTTGTTTTTTTTTTTTTATCCTTTGATTTTTTACTTAAACGAAAAATGACTATTGAAAAATTTTTGCATTTAACTGTCAAACATAGTTAACATGTTAGAGGAGAAGCATTCGTTTCTCTTTTTTTATGCATTCGCTGCTATAAATACCGGATGACGTTTCTTGTATACAATCTCAACATTTGTTATCATGAGTTGTTGTTCCGTAAATTGCTGTTTAATCTAAATTTGATTAATGATACTCTAAATATGCGAACAAATTGATTTAAAAAGGAAACCATATCACTGATAGTTCACTGATAATAAAAAAGTTATTTTTTTTAAATTTAATTAATCAATTATCAGAGGCACGAACATTTCGAAAAAGTAAAAACGCTTAAGAATGTAATTTTACTGAACAAAGATTAATATGTGTTCTTGACATTACCGACTGTCTAGAACCTTGTTATTCCCAGAAAGCGTATTGAAAGATCAAAAAGATATCGAAACTTTTCTCATCGGTCTAACCGTCTCGTTGTAGAGCACTTGATATCCCAGAGAGCACATTATCACCGTATTCTTCAACCGCACCAGCAAGCGTGAGTAGGCGAGTAGGTAAGCATCGTGACTACCAAGTCAGTGTTCGCGATTTGAAATCTCTCAAGTGCGGGTGAGTTTACTTTGGCCCTAGTTATGTTGTGAGTGCCCAGTTGGTAGCAGCATAACATTTACCGAATGTTCACGCATCCTCTACGCTATCGGCCACCACTTTCTTCTTGTATCGTTCTTTTTTCTCATTTTTTCCTCACCGTCATCGTGTTACACGAATAGGGAACATCCCCTGAGTGATTGGTCATATTAAAGAAAAGAAAAAAAAGAAACCTTGGAACCAGACAACTTTCATTCATCTTGCTAAAGTGATTGCGCTACAAATACAGCTGCCCCCCCCCCCCCCCCTTCACCCCATTATTCTCCACCATGTCGTCCTGCTACGCTAATAATGATTGCTGGCGATCACCGTGTTTATATATATGTAGGCAACGAAAAGTGAGGGAGCAGTATGGGTAAGAAGTAGACACTTTGGATTATGACCGTGGAATGTAGGAAAAGAAAGCCCGAGGAGATTCTTGAATTTTATTATATTTCTTTCTTAAATTCCAATGGAATTTTTAGATCAGCTTTTCTGCATTTTGAACCATGTAACACAACTAAGATATAAAAAAGTGTTTTTGATTACATCGAACAAGTGCCGCATGTTTAGGAGATATTTCTTGAGTGACTGCTCGAATAAGAATTTTATGTATGGCGAGGGCATATTTGGGGCGATTTTGGCGAGGATAGAACCTAGACATAGTAATGAAATGCAATTTCTCTGACTTCTCGCCAATTTTATACATACATACATGGTTTTCTTTTTCTTTCTGCTGGTATTTTCTATTTTTGCTTAGTTTTTTTCATCATTTCGTTATTCTTTCAATTTTGTTCAATTATCAATTGCCTTAGCAGAGGCGCGAAAAAGGTGTGAAAATAGCCCAACTCTTAGCAAAAACAAAATAGAAGGCCACGTGCAGTGGGGTAACTTCACACCAGTAAAATATCTGCAAATTATACATCGGTCAATAAATCCCGGAACTAGGCTGCAAAAAGGCCTTTGTTCTTCAACTTTACTTTCACTTTATTCATCGGCGTAGCCCTCTCTAAGAATCATACAACCACTTCAAGCTTGTCTAACACTTTGAGGATTTTCTCGTAGTTTACACTTTTTAAAAATAACGTCAATGTTTTGTTAAAGATGACATTTGTGTGTTATTTCTGGGAATCATTGATCGATATGTTGCTATGACAATTATATGTTAAAGCAGATATTTTCACTGCCTCACGGAGTTTTAGAAAACCGAAATTCTATATCTCTTCGGACAAGCTGCTTTCATTTTTTATAAAGTGGATTTTGTTAAGCATTTAAAGGTGAAATCGTGTAAGTCAAATATTGCAAACCGTGGAACGGATACGGGCACCATCTCACTCATAAACTTTGTAGGATAGCATGCACATATAAGATGACTATTGGGATGACTTTCAGCCAATCTTCCAACAATTTATTTTCCATAAAAGTAGTGTCACTAAAACAACTATAATTTGCGCTTCGTCTGAGGTACATCCAAAAATTACATAGATTCGTCAATAGTGGCGATATCTATGTATGTCATCCTACGAGCTCAATAAGTGATGTTTTAGTTATATCTAAATATGTGTAATCGTCTATATATAACTTAAATTTGAATAAATTTTCCATTAGTACACCAGATACGGATTCGTTTTATAAAGAATTTTCACCCTCCGAGGAAAGTCTATCCAACTTCTCGTTAGGTGTTATTAAGCATGGTTTGCAATTTTATTACGTTTCTATCATTTAACCGTCAGGGTTTAGTCATTTCCTGATGCCTTTCCTATCATTTAACGCCTTTTATTTGCACGCGACTCTCTCTGAGTTAAGAAATTCTTGGAAATCTCAATAGCAAAAATTTATAGCAGCTACGGTTAAAAAATTAAAATTTCTAAAGAATCATAAAATCTACAGGAGCTAGAATGGAAACATGCGATAATGCGCACGCAGTCCTGGACATCGGGTTTTCAAAAATTTTATATGTATGCGCGTATTCAACTTAAAAACGAACTTGGATCAATCTACTTGGCCAGCTATCTCGAGTTTAGCACTATGACTATGAACTCTGCGGGACATCTTCAAATATGAGCTGCTGTTTATATAGAAACTTTAACAAAGAATATGAAAAAAAAAAAAAATGGTAATGAAAATGAAAATTAGAAAACGAGAAAATTTTCATTATGTGTTCGACGTCCGTTGCCCACAGCGGGTTCTATTGTGCATACGTCACATGAATGCACAAATGCAGTAGAAAACTCTGGATGTTGTAAATAACGTTGGAACGTTTTCATTAAAAAAAAAAAGAAAAATTTGGTAGCAGCAAAAACCGCCGTAACCTTGAATTATTATTATTGTTAATGCAAGCGAAAATTTTCGAGAAGAAAAAAAAAAAATAAATAAATAAAAAGCAAAAAGTTACCTTAAACGCTTCATAACCGACGTACGTGCACACTTTCTGCCTGTCGCTGTCTCTCACTTTTCCTCACCTTCCCTATATCTCCACCTTAGCAAAACTCTACTGGGTGCTAACAATCAATGGCTAGCTGCTAACATATGTTATGGGCGATTTTTGCCAATTAATACGAGGACGTTTCCCATTAGGTGGTCCATGGTGGCAAATAGTGATGACAGAATATCTCATTAACATGTTTGAAAAGAAAGCGCGTGCGTTCGTGTTTAATTTCACAAAACAGAAAACATTACCTATGTAAGCGGTTGCATAGAGAGGTGTAGACACTCGTATAAGCATATCATAAGGGTGGGTGTTGTTAATGCTTTTTTGTAGACATTTAGCAAACAATTAAACAGAACAAATATGAAAAGTGGAAAAGTGTGCGAGCACCTAAGCAGCTCACTTTTGACAGGGGACACCGTATCAAATGTCTTGACACACGCACATAACGAAGAATATATTATAGGAAACTTTTTCTCTCATCTCCTTGCTGGTGCGTGGGGCGTGAATAATTACTGTTTAGTAAGTCAATTAACAAATTGATGCATTTAGTTACGCTCTGGACACATATTAAAATAATAATCATAAATAATAAAAGAGAAACGAAAAAATGAATAAATAAAACAAAACGAAAAATTTTTAATAGACAAACTAAGCTAAAGTCAAATCCAGGACACACATCACAGCAAACAGTTCTTTGTGAATTCTTGGCTTTTGCTTTACTGCCCGAAAAGTATCTGAAACGTTTTCATTCTAAAAATGCTGACGAATATCTCTTACCTTTCACACTCGCAGCGTGTTGATAATGAAAAGACATAAAAAATTTCAAATTTTTTGTGGGGATTATTTTCTTTCTTAACTATTGTGAATGCATTTAATAATATTTTTACCCCTAACCTGTTCAACTGACGCAAGAACGTATGTGTAAGATTTCTGCTTTCTATCTCATCATTTTTCATATGTAAATTGAAAAAGTGATTCCCTTTATATAGAAGGACAGACAGATATAGCTAAAATGATTTGCCATACATACTTGGCGATTAAAATGTTTGCTCACCAAGAATGTACTCGAAAAGTTGATATCGATTGCCTAAGATAAACAGACGAATCCATTTGTTGTTGTTGTTGTTGTATTTTCGAAAGTCTCCTAGAAGCTTTCTTCAAATTCCCGCCACTGAAACACGATCGTATGCAAAATTTAATTTTCCAGTTTGTTGCATTACTCCGAAATAGAATAGACGGTTAACGTTCATTGTTGCAAAGATGAGTAGGCCGCCGAAAACGCTCGCATATCCTTTGGGTCGCTTACAATATATAAAATTTAAAAATAAACTCGACTCCCGCTCGACTCGACTAAGAGATAACTCTCTAGCATTGGCTTAAGCACATCTTTCATTGGCGTTTGGATGCCAAAGGTTCGCCTTACTCTTAAATATTACATATTATCGACATCAACGTACCATTCAGTTCTTTACTACTATTTATATATGACTAATCATTCAGGGGTGTCGTCGATTCGTGCAACACGGTGATGGTCGGCAAGAAATGCGGGCAAAGAAAGAGACAGGGAAGTGGTCCCAGACTAGCGAATGTGCACCAGATCGGTAAGTGCTTCGCCAACTGAGCACTCACCATAACTATACACATACTAAACTCTACATCGAAACTTTTACCGAGCCATCAGCTCATGCGGATAAGTTAGTCAGTCCTTTCATTAGCTTCTTTCATCAGCAATTCTCAAAATTTCTGAAGTGAAAAGATAAATCGATTCCTTCTTATGTCCGTTTAAGTCATGATATGTTGTATTAGGGATATCTGCATTTTCACATCGTCTCATTGAACATTGAAATATGGAACGAGATGACTCAACGCGGCTGCCTGAAGGAAAAGTAGAAGAGAGAAAAATGTTTATCAGATAGATAAGATTTGCAAAAAAGAAAAACAAACAGACATTTCCGTCAGTCTAGTAAGAGAATAATTATGCCGACTATCGAGTAAGAAAGGACTTTGATGCTTTCAAAATTAATATCATGCGCTCAGTTTCATTATAGCTTCATGGAGAGCGTAGAACACGAAACAAACTGTGTGTGAAAGCGATAAAATTTTTAAGCAATTAATTATTCCATTAAGTCTGGCTTAAGCAAGGCGGACCCAACACATTCTCTGAGGACAAATTGAAGATTTTTTCAATTAAAAAATTTCCAAATTTGGAAGAAGTATCGTCAAGAGATTGAAAAAATCAAATATCTTTCTTCTGTCATCGCAGTGTAAGAGCAAATATTGCAGCTGTTGCAAGTGGCTACCAAATAAGAGAAATCTGGGTAGACTCAATTTAGAAACGAAACCCTTTACTATATCCATCAGCGACAGCTTGGCCGCACATTCGTTTGCAACCGGGTAGAAAGTGTACTTGTGTACTTGATCAGTATTAAATTCTAAATCGATATGGGCATGTATATACATCTACATGTCTCGCTGCGGTAAGCTTATTCCCGATCACTAAACTTGACAATTCGGTTTCGAAATGGAATACAAATTGGAAGGTTTTTGCACGCAGATTGTTATTGAAAACGGACCGAAGCGGTCAAGGAATGTAAGCGTGTACAATATACTCTGACAAGATTTGGTTTTGTAAACTAAAGCAAGCATCTGTGCAATTTCAGCCACGCCCCTAAAGAGATATGAAGGGTGCCCCGATTTTTTCTTCCTTTTTTTGTATTTCAGTTTGAATTATGGGCGAATCAGATTGGGATGATGTTGTCGGGTGAAAAACAGATTGTTAGCAATTATGAAGTTTAGCAAGAAGATCGCTTGCGACACACCAGACTATCGTAAGCAAGGAACTGAAAGTGTTGTTCATCGTTAAGTGCCGGTCTTCTCGAATCTTTCTGGCAACATACGAATTCTGCATCGGAGGCACAACGTGTCTCCTGAAGCTATTCCCAAAAGGACTTGTTTTCCTTGAAACTTGACTGCTGTTCTTCTTATAAAAAGTGAATCGTACATAGACTTGCTTACGGCAATTTATTTGGGTAAATTGAGAGACTGAATGATAAGAAGGACGATAGAGTTGGTAAGAAAAAGCGAAGAGCAAAGTTCGGTTCATAAACGGACTTATGATATTTAACTGCGTTAAATGTAAGTCAAAGCAATGTGGAAAAAAAAAGGTTTTTTAAAACATAAGCAGTTGCGTACGAAAGAGATTTAAGCGATTAGGCTGCGACGATACTCAACAAATGATCGAAGCAATAGAAAGAAGTCAACGATCGTTTCGGCAACGTTTTGTATTCTGAATTACAGTTTAATTAAATGTCAAATTAATCAGATCACGAACGCCATGATGCCCATCTGCCATCAATTTGCTAAATGTTCAATCAATAATTAAGAAATTAGTTCAATTATTAAAGCAAATAAAATGAATGTGAAAAAGAACATAAATCTAGAAATCCTTTAGCAACAACAAAATAGACATTGTTTTGTTCTTCATGTTGTTGTTGTTGTTTTTGTTTTTGTTTTTTTTGACGAAAATTTCAGAGGAAAACTCACCATTATTTAATGCTGTTTATATTAAGCCGATTGATTGATCCCTTGACATTATGGTTTAATAGAAAATTTCGGTAATTGAAACTTGGGTAGAAACGTAAACAAACAAACAAACGAACGAACCAAATCAAGTACACATTTCAATTAAATGATGAAAGTGACGATGTGAGTTGATTATGATTTGAATTTAGCGGATTTAAGAGCAGAGAAACACAATCACAACAATCACACTCACACACACGACAACAATACTAATAATAACAAAAACAAAATGTGTTATATATCGCGAAACTATTGATAAATAAAACCAAAAACAAAAATAAAAAAAAAAATGTTTTTAACTTTTGCTAGAGATTTAGAAAACAAATGCGGAAATGTTTTAATTCAATTCTCCTCGTTTTTTTTAAGGGAATTGCATAGAAAATCTCTAGATTGTGTTGTCATTTCAATTAATTTAAAATGTATGAAAATGTTTTTAAAAATGCAGATTCTTTTTGTTTTGTTTTTTGTTTTTGCGCGTTGCTTTACTTATAAATGTACGAACACGTAAGCAGTCAGGCAGGCAGGCGGTCAGTCGACGACAAGCGCATGCAATTTGTTTCCGGTTTCCGTTATGCAAATGTTTATAAGAGACGCGTGCGCATTTCATATATATTCATGTATGCATGTATGTATGTATGTATGAATGTAGGTAGATATATATATATATATATATGTTTGTGTATATGTATGTGTATATGTGTGTGTGTGTGTGTATGTGTTTGCAAAACAAATTGCTGATAATCCTAAAACACTTTTTTTTAAAGCCTGTATTGGAATATTTATTTATTTAGTTTTTTGTTTTATTTATTTTTTTTACTTTTTTATTTGCATAGTAAAACACGATTTGCAATTTAGAGTATTTGCAATTCCCTTTTCCGTAAAGCAATAAATATATATCTATATCCCCGTATGCCTGTATTTATGCATGCAAGCAATTGGGTGAACATTTTCAGATACGCTAATAAACTTATATATATATACATATACATATACATATACATATACATATATATATACAGGTGCACAATGAAAGCTTTGACGGAATAATAGTAGTTATGTAGTCCTGGAATAATAGGTGCTTCAAATTTGCCAATGCCTTCGAGAGTCCTTCCAATCTTAATTTTACAATGATATGGGGAAAAAGTGAAATTTTCCCAGAAAATGTGCTTCCTTCATAGATAAACAACTTAGATGTTGTTATCAGGCCGCTAAAAAAAATTTATTAATAGTTGTTGTAACTAATTTCTCCGATTTTACAACGGAAAAAAATTATAAAAGTTAGAGAGAGAGAGAGAAAGAGAGAGAAGAAAAAAAAAAGAGAAAAAGTGTTCATAGTACTTTTTCCACATTATCTGAATTGAATTCAAAAAAAAGTTTAATTTGCACGATCATTATATTGTATTAGAAGCGAAATTGCTCTAAACATGATACATAACCGTTTGAATTTAACTCGAGTTAAATCAAATAACAAAAGCTTGTGTTTATTCATGCATTAGGGATGAGTATCTAAAGCATCTGAGTATCGATCTAAACTGACCGTAATTACTTCTTACTTGTTTTCGTTTCATTTACCGAAAAATAACTAAAACAAAGCGAAAGTAATAAAGGATTCGCTGATATCCTCTACGCGTCCATTTACGTGTGCATTGCATGTATTTTCACCCGTACATATAACTTTATTACTTAATCAACACCCTGGTTCACTGTCGTGCTACAACATGTTGTAAACATGACAATGCATTTAATACTTTATGTTTCAGATATTAGCAACAAAAGCAACAATGCAAAAAGATATACAACAAAAAGAAACTTTCTGCTTGAATTTGTACGAGAATCTATTTTATAACATTTAATGGGTATTTTCTGCTACTATTACTATTGTGTATTATTGTGTCTTTATCACCGGTATGTGGTGTCACATCAGTGCGATTATAATTTAATTTAAAGAAAAAAAACAAAAAACAAAAAACAAAAGTTCTTTTCCTTTCTTTCACCGCGTGCATATATTGTTAACCCCTTTTTTATAAAATTTATTAAAGTTAATCATTTGTTGGCTCTTTATAGAAAAAAAAAAAAAAAAAAAATATAGATCGCATGTAAACTTACGAAAGGGGTGAGAGCTTACGCTCTACCGTAACAGTTGGTGGTGGTGGTGGTGTCGGCGATGGTAGTAGTAGTACCCGATATGCGACCGTTCAAAACGCTGACAAATAGAATATTTGAACATCTATTCCATGTTCGAGTTTAAAACGAATTGTGTGCATGCCTCATTATACTAACTGTAGTGGAACTTAAATAGAACTGATTTAGTGAATTGAGTGGCGAATTTACTCCAGCATAGCCAGCGTTAAACAGAAATGTTATTTGTTTGTCAATGTGTTTTTGTTTTCGATTACAATCTTACTGAACTGTGTGATCGGTCCTTTGCGAAATCTCTTGATTTACATTTGCATTTGATCGACGATGAATTTAACATATCTCGCTTTTGTGTCACTCCAATAAATACGCGAATTATGAATTATTTTACCGTTTTTTAGCATTTAAGCATTTCAATAAATACCCGAGACAAGGGTGTGAAAATTGTTATACTATAAAATTGTTATAAATCATGCAACATATTGCATAATTATGTAAGGTTGTTAGAGCATCACGCTGTACACACTGTTATTAACCGAACTTTGGTGAAGTGAAAGCTTTTAACATTCAGTGCGTTAACCTTTATTTAAACAGATATGCAATTTCCTAAATCTAAATAATATAATAAGAAGAAGAATAAGAAGAACAGAAGCATATATTATCAAGCTATTTACTACGTTGCAGACCTCCTTAACGGAAAGGTTAGTACAAAGTTTTAATTTTCGTTGGAGGAGGTCGTGGGCTGAACTAAAGAGTGGTAGACGGATCTTGGTCCGGATAGTCACACAATCCATTTTGGTATCTTGACGAGCTTTCTCCCATACTACCCATTAGACTTTCGAGAAAGTTATTCAACGATACCCTTGTGAGTTAGAAAAGTATCACTCTTGGAATATAAAAAAAAACAAATAAAAATTTGGACTCGCATCTACCATCAAAAAATGTCATCTGCTCTTTGTAATGGCCACAAGCTCTCCACAACCCTTTCGCAAATTCTTATGCTCAAAATAAAATTCAGACTCGATCTACACAATCCTGCTTCTGCATTCTTACTGTCAAAATCCCGCAAACTTCAAACCGAGAGGAAAATTTTGCAACGAACCCGTTTGGTTTGTCTTGAAATTTAAAATTGTTTCGCGATGGCGAACATGCTCCCAATAGTTGAAGAAATGAACGGATCGGAAAAAATTACTCAAGCATAAAATATAGCAGATGTCGATCTATTCACCGGAATGCTTTGAGATGTTTTTATAAAAGAGAATGAACTAAAAATGTAAGTAAAAATTAAGACCTGATCGTTACACTCATAAGTAATCGATAATCAAGAGTGATGACCCACGGCAAAGTCTTTCATATTAATGCTACCAATACAAGTGAGAGCAGATCGCCCGAGACATTAATTTCAATAAATGGCGCATCGAAAATACCGTATGCTTCTCCTCCCACACCATGGCCACGACTAATGACATCCTTATCGATGTGATATCTATCATCTGTGATGTCTAACAACTTTGTCTTTCGTATTGAATTTAGTCCGATCCTCACAGAGACATCTTCCTATATGGTACTCTACTATGGTACTCGTAACGGGTCAACTTGGCTTTAGCAATAGCGCGCACAATGCTCTTTATTATGCCTATCATGGACATTTGGAACCACCTCCTACAGACATAGAACCTAAGAAGTCAATTCCATACATAATTCTCTTCATATAATTTAAACTACATGGTCCTCGGTCAGACTGTTAGCTACAGGCATCCATTGAAAAAATGAAGCCATCTAAGCCTCACTACAAAAACCATTTCAACTTGTTACTGTTGTCGTTGTTGTTGTTGTTGTTGTATGAACATTCCTTTCATGCTCTCCCTCTCTGTTGGTTAAATCCAACCGAACAAATATACGTTTGTTGGTACCGGCCTGGTAAGTACGTTTCTTATACGAAACTTGGGGAATATTTTTCCAACCGATTCCCCCTGTAATCTAATATGATTGCGTTCCAGCTTAGCAAAGTCAGCAAAGGCAACAACATCACAGCTGTTTCTTTAGACAATCTTTCACGGTTCTTTACGATTTATGATAAAAATTAGTACACAGCCAGGCACATATGAACAGCACACAATGCAATTCACTATGAGAATAATAAATAAAAGGATTTATGATGAAAAAAAGGAGGATATCAGCCTATAAGGATATAACATATATTCAACTAGTATTATATCGATCGATCCAGAGTCACGATGATGGTGGCATATATGAGGGGATCTTGGCGGCGACAAATTCTGAACATAGTAATGAGATTAAGGTCTTCTAGTAGGCTTTATCACCCCTTAAGGCGTGTCAAAAGACTGGAGTAACGTTGTTGTAAGTCGATTTCGACATTGCACTCTTCCAGTGTTTTGTACTGTGACTATGATGTATGCGTATGACCTTTAATAGCAAGAACTTTTGTTTTTCGGTTTTATTCGGTTGTATGATCACAATGAAGTTAACATAGTTGGTTTTATGTCGTTTTCTGCTTCCTACTATTTTCTATTTCGTTTACCACGCGATAAATCGTAATTTAGCAAAGAAATTTTCATCGAAGTCGCCAACCACAGATATGTGGACTATGTTGGTTAGCTATCTTCACACCGGTAAATCCGTGCTATTTACACATCCACACACTATCAGACAATAGTTATGCTCGTCCGGTTATGTTTTTTTAGTCTATTGATTGCAAGCAATCGAAAATAAAGTCGAAAGAAAGCAAGTCGACTAAATTGAATGAAATACGCTGAAGCCTATGTGTATGTGTTGCCATGAAATTCGAAGAAAAATTAACTGTTATTGAATAAAATTAGAAAATGCTGGACAAGAATGCCATTCCACTCAATGGCACTTTGTTTGCTTAATTTCTTCGAAGAGAGTTTTCTCGGAAAACGTATTTAAATGCATTCACATCATGTTACGTTAAATCGGTTCAACTATATATGTATATATATATATATGTATATATATATATATGCATATATATATATATATATAGTTATGGTCGTAAATGTCAAATTTTCAACGGTAACTTTTGTAAATTTCGATTTGCTTAAGGAAAACACGAAGCACGAAACACGAAAGCAACGGGATCTTCATGTAACTCTATGACCGGCAGTTTTTATTAGCGGTTATTTAAAGTAGAGCAATAAAGTATTATTTAGTAAATGTTTTGTCCTTTGTTGGTTTCTCTATTTCTCTATCACAGACATTTATTTGTTTTAGTTAAGGTTAGTCAGTCAGTTAGTTATTTATTTACTTTTCGATTTTGCTCTTTAGGGATAAATTTTACTAACTTTAACAATTAACCAACTGGAAGTAACCTTGTTGTTAGGGTTTCGTTAAACCGTCATTTATGATGCAAATTTAAATCAGGGCAAATCTACAATGACACCTAGTTATGAACTTATTTACATAATTTCTTTTCTACGTTCCGTTAATGCACAGATACATATACATATACATATACATATATATTGCATGTTATTCTGCTTATTGTGTAAAGTTGCGCATGTTTGTTTTGCGTTTTTCTTACCTAAATATTGAAACAAAAGGCGTCATTGGAAATATGTTTTTAAAATTTTCTCTTTTACAAATTTCACACGCTGCCTATAAAGAATTTTCACAATTTGCTTTTAAAATAAATATTTACATTTAAAAGGCAACAAAGGTCATTTAAATCATACTTAGTGTTCAAGATTTGCTGCGTTTCGCTTTATTTGAACGGAAAAAGGAAAACAATTTCTAGAAATTTAAAGTAAAACTTTATGCATTTTATTACTTTTTCAATTTCGAAAACAACAACAACAACAACAACTACCATCTCGAATATCGCGTTATGTTAGTATTCATATTTAAGTGACTTTGACGCCTATACAACGAGGTAGACGATTAGTTTCAATTCTGGATATCAGAAATGATATCGCAAAACTTAGATCTCGCCATTTCGCGATACAAAAGCAAAGCTTCATCTTAAGGTTTATGCATTTTGTAGGATAACTCGCGTATTCTTATTATTTCTTACATCAGCTGATCGGAAGGATGGTGCAGTTGCTCATCGTTGTCTGTTAGCAAACATTTCAGGATCAATTATGGGTCGCCACTAGAATAGGAATTACTTCTCGGACACGATGCGCCGCATAGAGATATTAGATTTTATGTCTACAACAGTAAATTATTATTAAATTTATTAGAAAGTTCGCAAAAATACTTCTCGTGCTTCGGGCATTGAGTACAGAAAGGTATACAGAACATTTAACCATGTCCGACGGGTGTCATAAGATGTAAACGTTTGCTCCGATATCAAGTTTTGGAGATAAGCCAGCACTGCAATCAAATACTTTTCCAGACCAACTGTAGTTCGCTCCTGTCGATGATGGATTCAAATATTTTCTAATTGCATTCTATTAGTGCTTTGCGTCAACAAAGTCAATGCCAATTATGTCAAATCATTTTCTACGGCATGCACCCACTTGACTTAATATAAATGAAGTGATTACTATTCCTGCCCTGTGAAGGTGCTCGAAATTATATCGATCGATATATAGCGAATATACATTGTTTTTTCATCTCCTTGAATATATTTTGCTGTCAGTTATTTTTCAAAGTGCGATCATTGATTTATATCTGAATGGCTTTGTATATCATCTGCAAAGATGCAAGACCAAGCAGAAAAGCGCAAAGCGCAGCCAGAGAGACCAAACTAAGAGCAAAAAGGAAAACCTGATAAGCAAAAAAAAGAGAAAAAACAAGAGGAGCAGCAAAAGCCGGTACCTGAGGGAAATTATCAGGGTTCAACAGCAGCGACTGCGTTCTTCGTGTTCCTATACGAATATCGGCGCAAAATGAATAAAATTTCCTCGACCATTACTATCAGGCAAACTGAAGTTAGTCGCCACGCTGCTAAGAACTGGCGGAAATGTCAAATGAGGAAAAACAGCCCTACTTAGATTGGGCTAAGAAAAACCGTGAAAACTTACGACGTGTTCGAGAAACTAAGAACGCTATTGCAAAACGTCCAAATATCTCGACAGCGCGAAATGTGCGACAGAATCCATCAAAGTAAATGAAATTTATGTGGGATTTTTCGAACTAAATCGTGAATTGTTGTATATGTATGTGTGTATAATAGAAATATATATAAAACAAAAATATGGTAAAAACATTGTATTATTATATCCTTTTGAACGAGTGATTAAACATTACTTTCTTTCTATCTACAAACTTATAAGAGTTTGCTTAATAAATTTGATTTTTTTTCTCTCCTTACAGAGAATTGGGGAGAAAATGAATAATAGAAAAAAGTTTCGATTAAATTCGCGGCAACGAAGAAGCCGTATTCATCTTTATATAAAAATTACATGTTAAGCTCATTACTTGTTTATGCTCATTGCTTGTAACACGAAAAAGGTCCTGTGAAAAGCCCCTTAAAGTATACGCATTTTTGATTAGGGTAAACGACGCGGTTCTCGAAACTTCGACATCGAAATCTTCTTTAGAAATATTTGCTCTTTGGTGTTGTAAGATCAAGGTCTCGTAGGTCACCCCAAAATTTCTTAGTTTTACATTACGGCTACAAGTCTTAACTTATCTCTTCCACAATTTGCCCAATTTTTTTAATGTACTCATAAGAACGTCATGTGAGGCGAACTTCATATCGCCTATACATCGCTTTGCCTAATACTTTTCTTCTTTTCTCTCTTCTCTTATCCTTTTTTATTTTTGTATTAAAGCACCAAAAATTGTAGCTTGTTTTCGTGTAAAAGCATGCTTTGAATCAATCAATTCAATAATCAATCGTCAATCGTCAATATCTACGTGTTTGTGTATAATGTTTTAACCGGTTAACTGCGTACAACGAACATATACGTCACGATTGGTCCATTCGCCCTTGTCAGATTTTCATTACGAATCTGCATTTGCCATAATAACGTATGTTAGAAAATATTTTTACCATTTTGTCAAGTCGTTCCATTACAACAACCGTTACGTCAGCCTGCCTTGACGTAAGAGAAAAATGCATTCGGATTCTTCGCCGATGTGAACAAATTCAAAGCTTAAATTGTCGATGAATTCGAATGAACTTTCGAGTCGATTTAGACGACAAAATTGTCGCTCAGAAGAAAATAATTTAAGTGCATATTAAAATGAAAAGGACATAGGTTTTCGGTTTTGAAAACACAAAGTTCTTGGTGTAGAGAAGTAAATTAAGCATAAATAACGCCATTACTGGAAACATTAATTCTTTCGAACATGGTACGTTATATAACGCAAGTGTGACAGATGGCCATTTACATGCGCACAAACTATCGGAGGCAATAAAAAGGTATCATAGAATGAATAATCAATACCGGTAGTCAAATGTGGATTTAATGGTTGCCACGTAATGCCTTAAATATTATTCTAATTATTAGTATCTCTTGCCTAAGTAGAGTAGTGTTTTGATCTAACAATCGAAGCTATAGTAATTTTATCATTTCGTTTAGAACACATGATAGCAGTGGGATATTAAAACTTCCTGTCTTAAAAACTTAATCATTGAATTATGTGTTGGGAGGGTTCGAAAAGAAATATCGTTTTTTTGGCCAAAACAAAAGTCCATTTATTCCGTGTCTTTTTGAGCTCCTACTGGCCTTCCGGAACTTGATGCAAAAGCGCAAGGAGAAAATCGTCCATATTAGTTTTGACACTGGCGCTCTGTCGCCCGCATCTTCACCTTTTCGCTCGGAATGCTGTTTTTTACTTTCCAAGGTCTTGGTAAGGCAGCTCAGAATCAAACAAAACTTTTCCCACACAAGCACTACGATCTCAGCCATCGAATGGGAAGATAGTGAGCTTTATACGTGAACTTCGCCGTGAAAAAATGCAACTAAATCCAGTGTTGGGAATAAATGTTTTTCTTTCACTTTTCTTAGTCGAAGTCAAACTTTTCGAATGAATTCATTTTCTCTCTTCTTTTTTTTTTCTTCTTGTTTTATCCGACAATACCTTGCTTATGCATTTTGTAAGTCAGGAAACAGAATTTGTATCGGTTCGGTAATATGCAAAAAGGGAAATTTTAAAACAAACCAAGAACCAAAAAAAAGATGTCCCCTATGTCTTAATAGTCTAAAGCATTTATTTTGCAATAAGCAGAATAGGCCTGACTGCTGGTGTATGATTTATTTTAATTAAAACCTTTCACATTAAGCCAAATGATTAGATACAAGCAGCATGATTGACTGGACAGATGCCTGCTGTCAATAGGTTGAAATTTTTTTTTTTTATTAAAACTTTTTTGTATATATATATATATTTATATATACGTTTGGCTGCTGCGTTTCTTCCATTCTTCGATTTTGTGGCCTTATTTTGCTTCTTTCTTTCCACAATTGATGTTTCTATCCGTCGGATTATAATCCCGCTAATCAACAATCAAATGCCACTCGGGTATCTTCTATTCCTTGCTTAGCATAAGTTCGCATGAGTGGACGTGACACTAGAATAGTGAGCAAAGTATTGCACCAAATAGCTTATGCAGATGAGGCTCAAAACAAGTAAAGGTGATGTCTCCGTTTTCGTACCGCGAGAAACAAAACGACTCTTCTCCCGATGTCTACATTGTTTTCGTATACCTCCGCTTCCTCGTTTTATTGTACGTTGTATGTTTTTATATGCATCCTTATAAAAATATGACAATTTTCCTGACAAACCTTTCTGCTCGACGACCGTATAGAAAACGGCCGGCTTACTTTTTCTATATGATTTTAACAAATGAAATAAGTTTCAATGACATGTGATGAGTGGCTGTACGATATATCGATTGAAACCTTTCGTATTCTTCATCTAGTAGTTAATTTACAATTATTGGCATAACAAGTAGTGCACTGGAGCGGCATTGGAGTAACAATGCAAAGCACTTCGTCTGAGGTGCGATTATTTCTAATTGAAAACTTTGTCCAGCTCAAAAATAGCAAGTAAAAGTCCGCAAATTATTTTTAGGATAAATCCATCGAACTTCATAGAACGTAGTTCTGTGGGCTGAATCCCGTCGCATCGTCTGCTAAATCACAGAAGCAGTATTTATTGTGCTAAATGCTGTCGCAAATTGTCGATTACTGTCGTTGATGCAAAACGGATGCACTTTCTTAGTACTGATGGGAAAACGTACCCTCCCTTGGTACTGGCTGGGAAACTCAATATTGAAGATTTTAAGCTCGTACGCTGCAATTCGTACGATTACAAGGACGATTTGTTTTAGAGGTTTTTCAAATAAGGATAGGAAATCGTCAATGAACAATGCTGTCGAGGACGACTGATGTAGACAGTCTAACCGTTAAGAACTAAACTCGGCTGATAATCCAAATGATGTGACAGAACTTATGTACATGATTTCAGTGCCGTCATAGAAACATTAGAAGAATTGATGAAAGACATGTTTACCGGATGATTCTTTTACTGATGTCCGCTTGTATCACTCTACATCTCATGGCCTGTCTTCAGTGCCACACAAGAGAACGTGATGCATAACCACAAAAAACAAGTTATTTTTGGGCCGCAGGATTCATTTGCTACAAAGAAAGGTGGGAAAAAGTTAACGACGTGAGTAAAGTAAGGTGAGGTCAAAACGTAAAAAAAAAGGAAGAAAGCTGAGTAGTAAATTCGTAGCCATTTTTTGGCAATAAAACCCTATTTAGGCTATAAAATCTCTTCTCCCTTAATTCCCAACAGAGGCAAATAAGAACTTTTTAATCACCTTTAAGGTATACTGCAGTGAGTTAATTTTAAGGTTGATATAAAAGCAGCATAGTGCCCGTTTTTCTGATTAAAGTCTTTTTTAAATCGCAACTTTACCTGATCCTGGAAAGTATTTCGAGCAAATTTTAATGGAAATTTGCTTCAAGCATCACAAGTTCTTGCAATATTGTTACCTGTTTAGCCAGATTATGGGCCAGGTGAACTTTTAAACTTTATTCTTCCCTACATCACTTGTGCACTGGTTGAGTATGTTATGACTGTAGGTATTTATGCAACGCCCAGAAGGATTTGAGATAAATCCATCGTTTCCGATTCACCTTATTAATCGATTTAAGCTTGTCTGTCCGTCTGCCCACCTTTATTCTTTTTGTGTTTAATCTAGTGGTTGCAATTCTTGAAATATTTTGATAAAATGTGGCAGACTGACGTGCTTTGGCCCAAGAATGAAGTCTATTAAGAATGGTTCATATCGGGCCTCTTTTTTCGACCACTCGCCATACATATCCCTTTTTTGAAAAGTCATTATGTGAATAATTGTATTAATTGAGATGTTGTAGGGTACTTTATGATGCGCCGTGTTCCACTTTAATGTTTTTACATGACTTAGTTTGATATATAAACAAAGTCCGTTTTCTTTTATTATTACGTCCTCATTGGCTTTGGTTGTAAAAGTTTTAATATTACTTGGTAGTACATAAATCTCTCGTATACACTTTACGTGCCTATGTAATATAGATTTAAAAACCTTAGCGTAAAATCTTTTAATAGGTTTTTTGTTTTTCATGTTTATTTAAAATATTTTCATAAACATTTTTTATGGCGTAACGCGTGCAGGAATATTGAAATATTCTAATCTCTTAATTTATCAAAGCCTCAAAGACAATACAGGAGCAAAGGCAGCCACCAGGGTTTCAATAGCAAATTAATTTCCATAAACGGTAAACGCTTGTGCTTACGAACGCATATACCTTACGTGAATCGCTTTAGCTATCGTTTAGGGTTTCTTAAATGTTAGTATTACTGAAAAAGTTATGTTTACATAATTAATTAAAGACACAATAGAGCAGGAGAACGGTAACCATTAGATATTCTAAATGGTTATCAAACCGGTAAAAACAGGATTCACATAAAAAAAAATAATAAAAAAAAAAAAAACAACTTAAAGGGTTGGTTGTGTTATAGAAAACTAGAAAACTAAAAGTGATTCTGAAAATCACAACTGTAATGAATTCAGAAAAAAAAGAAACAAAAAAAAAAAAAAGAAGCAAACCTAGAAAAGAAAAGGGAGGAAACTGTGACAAAAGTGAAATGAACAGCGCTTACAAGTAATGAACTCATAATCAAAACTACGGCAAAAAGGATAACAAGAGTTGTAAAATTTGTTAATATGCATTAAAATATTGCACAAATCACTTGCCTGGCAATAGGAAAGGGTTTCATTGCCGTTAATACGAATTTTGGGTACTCATCGCTTCGATCGCTTCGCAGGTTGAGATTTTGCAATAACTTTATGTCTTTACGAAAAACTAAATACATTTTTCATATGAAAGAGAAAAGTTGCAAAGTTTCTTCAAACTTTCTATAGCAGGCTTCGAGGGCGTGAGAATGTAAAAATCAATCAGAAGAGATCACATAGATTTGGGATTTTAAGTCGCTCAAGCGATTATGTACTTTATCGCGACTTTTTCTGTTGCTTCACACTCGACGTGTTACAAACGAACTAAAAGATTCAGCATATCATCATTATTTAGATGACGGGTATATAAATTGAATCCGTATAAAATTCGAACACATTACACTGAGAAGGCCTTTGTTAATAACATTTTAGTGTTAACTAGAGACACAACCCTTCAATTTGGAAACCTTATAATAAGGAGAACAAATAACGATGTAATGGTCGATCAAATTAAACCCAATAATTCCCTACATTTAAATCAAAACCAAAGCATCCGTAACATGTGACCTCCTTAAAGAGAGACAAAGGGAGAAGGATTAATTCCGAAAAATATCGTTCGAATCCATTTGCTTTCAATTCGCAATTTGCCTATAGGTGTACTTAGGCCTTTGCGTTTTGAAGACAAATCATCCTATCGACGGATACACTTGGGATATATTTTGATTTCGTTTATATCTGTCATAATGAACCGATCATTATTTCAAAGTTACAAACATTAACACGAACTTTATATAACCGTTACATAAGTCATTGGTAGCGGAGGCTATTAAAATATTATAATAAATGAATTGTAAAGTCCAGCAGACACTCACGTAGACTGAACAATCGGATTGGGCGTGAATTTGAAAACATTTATCTTTAGCCTGACTTAGGCGTTAACAATTTCAATAGAAACAGGTTTTTACAAAAAGAGAAAAAAAAAAAACCAAAAAATAAATGAGTTAGAATCGTTACATATTTCCCCCCTCCCCCCTTTTAAAACAAAAATCGGCCGACAATTTATCATGTTCTTAAAATGGAATTTAATATAAAATTTTTATAATAGTGCTGCAAAATTCCTTGAAATCCTTGACCACTTGTCAGATTCACACGCACACATGCACAGATAGCCCAACCAAAAGCATATATATTTGACAAATTTCTCATTAATTTACGGAAGTTCACTTCAAAACTGCAATTTCCCCTAGAATCAATTATAGCAAAAAACAACAACAACAATTCAAAAATAAAAAAATTTTTTTTTTTTTCTTTTAATTTTTGCAATTTCACAGCCAACGTGGAATATATCCAAAGATGCGAAAATAGTAAAAAAGAAAAGCACAACTTATTCAACAATCAACAGAAGATACGAGGAACAGGGAGCGAGAGAAAGAGAGAGAAAGAGTGAGGGAAGAGGAAGAGAGAACAGGACACACAGGACATTACCCAAAGGCTTAAGGGTTCATAAATTGAAATCACTACGGTTAGTTGGGAAAGTACAAAAACCGGGTAACTGAAGCAAATGGCATAAAATGAATGAAACGTGGAGTGCATACAATCGCACAAACACACACACACACATGTACACACACTCACCTTTGCGCTCTCATACAATTATATATCCTACTTGCTTTCAAAGCAATTACCAACCAATCTACATATGTATCAACATTTATATATTTGTATGAGAAATAAAAAATAAAAGACGAATATTTTCAACACACAAGTCTCACAAGTAATTCTACAAATTCTATACAGCGATTTTTTTAACATGGCGTCTCTGATATATTATGAATTGAAACGTCTATATATTTGTGTAAGCATATATATGTTTGTATGTGCGTTGAAAGGTGGCTTTTTGTCTACAACTGCCTCTGTTCATAAATAACGCCTGTGGCCATAAAAGTGCCCAACTTGTTTGGGTAACTACATAGGACACCCGTGACCACCATCATCATCATCATCATCATCATCATTATCATCATCATCGTCATAATGTGCCACTTATATTAAACTAGGACCTCCTTTATCACTTTTTAAGTTTTTCACTTTAAATAGCTAGAAAGACACTGACGCGGATACATATATATATATATGTATATATATATATATATATCATTTTCATGCACCCGAATTATCAGAAAAGAAAAAATAATTTATTAACAAATTTTAATCATTTTTATAAGACCTACAAATAAATTCGCGATACACTTTGATAAAGTTCCGATTTATTGAAAACACATTTATTAAAAAACTTACTAATCGACGTAGCCATCATCAATATCTGTGGTCTTTTGCCTCTTATCGGGTAACTTGCGGGCATCCTTGCGATAGAAACTTGACGTTTTTAAGGCGAAATAGTCATCGACACACATCTTCAACTTTGCGAAATCGCCGATCTACCGAATATCGATCTGCATCTGCATCGATCTGAACCAATGCTAATCAGTACGAAATAGGTCTCGAGAATACGCAGCAAACAGCAAATGCTCCCAACTCAAGTTGAAGATCATTTCCTGAGTTGCTTTTGCTGGAGGCAAATATATATACATATATGTATATATATATATATATATATATATGTATACATATGTATATATATGAATATATATATATATGTATACATATGTATATATATGAATATATATATATATATGTATATATACTTATATATATATGAATATATATTTAGTGCCTGCGTGTGCAATGTATGTTCATCGAGATATTTTTAATCATTTTGTGCAAGTTTTTCCTATCTTTCTGTCGAACGAATGGTATTGGTTTGGCAGCGATCCACTCGTGGTCCCATTTTTACACTTCTTCATCATGTCGAAACCAAATGCCTGAAGGTCTATGTCGAGCCTTTCTGGATGCTGCATAAATGCGCACAGACTTAGTATACCCTTGCACCATAAGACCATAAGTAGTGTTAAATAGTGCATATACGAGGTGTATTCAAAAAGAAGAAGAAGATAACTGTTCAAATTTCGTAGGCTTTCGTGTATTCGATTTTTGAATTTTTTTTTTTTAATGTTGATGCATATGTCCACAACAGATGCAGACGTGTTTTGGTGTGCTTGGAGCTCAAAGCTATACGAAAAGCACTTTGAAGACTGGGAAAAGCTGACACAAATGTATTATAACTAAAAAGGGGTTACTTTGAACTGGGCAAGATAGATATTGATGACACATTTCGTTTGATGTTTAAATAAACAAAAAGAAACATTTTCAACTTGGAAATTAGAGAAATAGAAATGAATTTGCCTTTTCACTCTTCATCTCTCAATGGATTCATCTAGAAGGGGTATTGTTGAAGGATTTACTTGGTTACTCAGCCTGATGAGATATTTTGAAGAAAGGCGTTGCATTTGATTTTCAAACATGTGCGAAATCGATAGGTTTGGTGCTAAGGAACCACCTAGATAGATAGATAGATAGTTTCACCAAAATTATATGACGTATGTCCTTAAGTGAATAAATCTCTCAAAAGATTTTCCATTGTAGTAACAATTTTTAATTTTTTTTTTCAATTTTATTTCCAAAAATTTGTCTTATTTAATAACATAATAAATTTTGCTACAACAACCAAAAAAAAAAAAAAATCCTACCCTTCAGACATCAAAAATACTTATAGATCTTGTGATGTAATCTTTTTGAGAAGAATTATTTTCTCAATCAAGATTCTTCTTCAATATTGATTTTCATATTTATTTAAGAAAGTGTTAAATTGATTTTAGTCGATGGAAAATTTTTGAAAAATTTCACATTAAGTCATCGCGACATTAACAACTCATAAATAATGTAAGTTAATACACTTCTTGCAAAGCGAAGAAGTGTGGCTTATGTAACTAAATATTTGGCTCGTGACTAAACTTAAGTGAATTGTTGTCTCCCTAGATTTTCTTTTCCCCCTTCCTTTCTATTCCTCTCCACCCGCCATCCACCCTCCAACACGTTCTTTCATTTTTCTATAGCCTACCCTTTAGTGTTATTTAATAGATTTAATAGATTTAATAGACGATGAGTTTACATCTGACAACAAAGTATTTGACATAAATAGCACGCCACCCGTGTACATATATATATAATATCTATATATTTGAAATATTGGTATGAGAGCGTCAACTTCATCACTTTATACAGACACATACGCATGCACACGTGGATATTTGCTTCAAGCTTCATGCTTAGATGCATAGATGTCTTGAGAATGTCGCGCTATAAATAGGAAAATGAGAAATTTTCTATAGTTTGGTTAGGAATAAGTTTACTTGTGCATATGATCTTACGAGTATTTAGGGTCTTTGTTACATGTCGTCTTTGTAATGTTCTCTGATTCGTATTTTTTTTATTTTTTTTTTTTCAAATTTTCTTTGACTGTTTCACTGTTCTTTTCTTATAAAAATTCTTACGTATTTCATGTAATTTTGCTTAAGAGAAATATTAGTCGGTTGCATGTATATTGATAGGCGAATTCTACAGGTAAAAATGATGAAGAAATGAGGAATGGCAGCGTACATAACGATTAAATTCGATGGTTTTGACTTTTCCCTACATACTGGGTAACAGTTTTTTAATTAACGTTATTGAGTTATTCGACGCCAATCGCATGCAGCTCTCGAAACTGGATTTTCGGCTTTCACGACTTTTTTTTTTGTTTATTTGAAAAAATATGCTGCCGCAGCCCACCGAACACATTCAGAAGCTTATGCCGATGCTGCTCCGTCGTATCCCAATCGATAAGAGACATGCCTTAAGACATTCTTAATGAGAGCATTAACTTTCGCATATGTTAAGTCTTCTTTGCGTGTCCGTCCTTGCGTCTGTTTGTCATGTTCAACTTTTGAAATATATTTTGCTATTTTGAGTAAATATTTGAAAAATTTGAAATGTAACCCACGTCACGCATATTTACAAAGTTTTTGAAACCACCTAGAAGATCTACACAAATCAACTTGAAATTGCTTGCTTCATAAGAGATTCGTGATCTTGCTTTTCTTTTTTTTGTTGATGTGTGCCTCGCTTAGACATTGATGCTGGTAAGGTGCGAGTTTCGGTTGTTTACAGGCTGTCGCTCACTGTACATCGAAGTGTAAAGAGATGGATTTCGTTCGATCGACATTTACTCGGTACTTAATTCTATTGCTTAAGCTAGAAGGAAATGATAAAGTTAGCTTAGTGCGGTGCAAGTGCTAAAAACAATGAAACAATTAGACAGTGGCTTACTAGATTTCGAACAATAAATTTTGCCTTTTAAAAGCAATGGAAATCGTAAGCACCCCAGACAGTGCATTTCAACTTGGGCTGAGAAATTCTTTCCCGCTTCACGATTGTTCTCCATATGTTCAGATCGATGCAGTCATTTCATATTTCGCCTTGATATCATGATGCCTCTATTGCGAAGGCATCCACAAGCTACCCAGTAGGAGGCAAAAGATCATAGATTATGTTGCTTAAATTTTACAACAAATAGGTTTGAAATTAATGGGATTTTTTATCAAAAAGTCCTGAGAATATATTTGTGAACTCAATACATGCTTCAGATGCCTTTGAATGTACAAGAAATGCTCCAAGACGTGCATACATTGCTTGAGTGTGTTGTTGCACTCCTCTTTTATCATTTTGTGAATTGTTTCGCATAAAATTTTTTTCTGTTTTCCTAAATGACGTGACTAATAAGTCCGTTTAGTTTAAAAATATTAAAAGTTTTCAACTTTATGCGTGACGTCAGGCTAAGCATCAACTTTAGTTTATTTCTTTTAAGGATTTCAATTTTATTTATATATATTTGTATATATATTTTTAAATCTAGGCAAAATGTAGTCGTCGTCGTCGTCGTCGTCGTCATCGATATTTTTTGCTCTTTCTATGCTTTTATTGATTTATTACTTATGCTAACAATAACAACTATAACAACAACTTTGTAAAAACTCTTGCATGTCCTTACAACAATTACGCTTTTATATAGAATTTCTACAACTACATCCAAACACGCTCGCATACTCTAATTCTGTTAAGTTTTTTCATTAAAAAAATGCCACGACACAAATTCCAACCAGTAGTAGTTGATGCTCTACTGTTATAAAAACCACTCTGCTCTTGTATTTCCCTTTTTCACTATCAATCTCTTTGTCATGCACTCCCGAATGGAAATCTGGCGGAATTTTTCATTTTTGTACTTTTTTTTTTTATTTAAAATTTTATTGCCTGCACTTTCTGTGCATTCTTATATACGCCGCATACACATCTACAAATGCACGCTAAACACATACATACACATATATACATATGTGTATATATATATATGTATATATATATATATGTGTATGTATGTGTTTAGCGTGCATTTGTAGATGTGTATGCATACATATATATAAATATATATATATATATATATATATATATATATATATATATGTATGCGTGTATGTGTATGTGTATGTACATTAAAGCATTTTTTGTGGGTATCCAATATAGTTGGGTCAGCGCTTGTGGCCAGAATGGTTCTGGTCGTTGTAACGTTGGTCAAATTGTAGTTGAGGCTATTGTTGCTTCATGCATGCTATTCTATGTATTTGCATTGGTTTTCGTGTGCGTTCGCTGATGTCTGTTGACTGTCGCAGTTGTTGCTTTTATTGTTGTTGCTACTGTTATTGAGTGCAAATAGCAATTTCGAATTTTTGTTATTATTATTATTTTTTTCGTTTCCCATTTTGTTGTTTGCTTTTTTCTCGTTTCGTTTCTTGTTTTTTGCATTTCGCTCCCCATCCAGTAAAAGGGTGCTGCATGTTGCCGTTGATGGTAGTTTTTATTGCATATCTCGTTTGTATTGGTGGTACATCCTTGCACTTACAACAATTTGCATATTAACTCATTCTATGCAGACAACTCTAGCTTTTACGGGTCTTTTTGAGATATGCTTTTTTATTCTCGTTTTGTTTTCTTGACGTTTTTATTGAAATCATGTTTCATAAAAATGCTGGGTGGCAAAGCACTTGTGGGAGCTTTTGTTGTTAGAATTGGAATTTTAGAAAAATTTGCTTGTTTGTTTGTTTATTTGCTTGTTTATTTGTTTATTCAGTATCGGTGTGTCTCTGCATCTATCTATCTGTCTATCGGAATTGGACTTCGTGTTGCAATATTAACTTTACATGTTTGTTGTTTAATTTTTTTCAATTCGTTTTCATTGTTAATTTTGAGTAGTTTTCCGATGTTGTTGTTCTCTAACATTTTGTCACGTCGTTGTTTTCTTCTTCGTTTTATTAAGTTATCGTTTTTTTCTTTTTTCGTCATTTTTGTTTTTTTTTTTTTATATTTTCAACGAAATCCTATTGTTATTGTTTATAGGTTTTGCTTTCGTATCTAATGCAATTTTTGCGTCTACGTTTTTATATCAATTGCTGAGCGATGAGGTTATACTAATTTTATCATTGAATTTGTAGCGGACAAAAGTCCAAACGCTCTTTCAGATCAAAGATCAAAGCGAATTTGCCAATAAACTACAGAAATAATTTAAGATCTGCAAAAATGACTGCATGGAAAGCTAAAGCAAAAGCTTGCCCTTTATATGCCCGAGTAAATATTACGCCTTAAGAGCGAAAATGTTTTCATTACTCTGACGAGCGCGTACGTACATGACAAGAGAACTACTGCAAGTCAAACTAATTGAAATCAAAAATCTTCAGTATCTTTAGTATATTGACTGGTTTAAAAAGTATTGAGCTTGAAAGCAGAAAAAAGTTTACTTAGCATAGAATTTTAGAATACGTGTGGAAATGATTTGAATGAACGAAATAAATATCGATCGAAATATCGATCTCAAATATGTGACAAACATCTCGAAAACTTTAGATAAACAGTTAGATAGACGAATAAACGACATGTGTCCGAGATTCGTCTTAAAGCAAATGTTTCTTTATTTTTTTGTTCTCTCTTCACTTACTTTAACACGTTTTAGTATGCGAGAGATTTTCATTACAGTGTGACTGATACTATTTGGATTGCTTTTTAAAAAAGTTTCTCAATTGTTGGATGAAAGATTGTGCTAAGCCTAACAAGTCTTAAAGGTTGGAAATCTGACGTTTTTTAATTACCAGATTGTAAAGGAAAAATGAAAAGACGCTTACCTCACCGATGTGCCTTTTCGTTGCTTACCACTTAAGGTAATTATAACCAAATCAATAAGGGGTTTCAGTTTCTTTTTGTACCCCATCAACGCATAGCTAAGCTTAACCTAAAATTTTTAATGAAGAGCTGAGAGAGTGTGTAAATTTGAAATGAAGTCTTTGATCGCATAGAGCACTCGAGCGTAAAGCAATCAATATTTTTCAAATTACGTGAATCAAGTGCTTAGTAGTACATGCGTTCTTCCTTGGCTAGGAACTTTCTTCTTTTTTTTTATTTCTATTTAAGTCAATGTCTGAAAAAACTTTTTCACTCGACTTGGCGGAGGCGAGTTGCGATTTCAAGAGAAGGGTGAAGAACAGTTTAATATCGTGAGCAAGTATTAAGGCATGTGTTAACTTAATTTACTAATCATTACAGGACAAGGTATAGGACAACTGGAATAACTCCTAAGTGGCCGACGTAAGGGGCATCTAGTCCCACGAGTAATATTTTATCTGACAAGAAGGTGTTAAGAAGGACTCCTTATGATGTGTCACGGGGATCAGAGTTTAAGCAGTTTTGGAAATATCAAAATATGTTGGGGTGGGGGAAGTCACTGCAGCATTTCCAGCAGAAGTATAAAAAATGAAGATTTATGGTGATCAGCATCCAGCGACCTTTTTGGCCATTCCGAAAACAATGCTTTTGATATTGAAGTTAAAGCGAAGAATTGAAAACTTGTGTCACGTCCGATACATTTGATCACAAGACGCTTCTGAAATGTCTGAACACTTCAGGCAACATTCATTCAAAACTACAAGTTTATTTCTTATATAAAACAAAAAATTATTTTATTTGATGGTGAAAAACCGCAAGAAATTTCCGTACTACCTAATATTTGTTCATTACATTCTATAGAAACATGCCATGAAAGTCTTGCAAAAAAATTCGTGAATATTTATTGAGTTTATGTGAACATCGATCTCATACAATTGTTGTTGATTAAAAGCGAGCCATGGCTCGACTATTCATTGCCAAGAGTTATCGAATCTAAACAACAGTAATACGTTTATAAGGCAAATGTAAAGCATCTTAATTAAATTTACATTAGAAACTCATCAGCAGATCAAATTGACGCAAGCACTCACGTTTTCCATGGACAAATGACCCTATTTTGCAAATTAAAATCTAATTCGAAACCAAATTTACGAGCATACAGAAGCATGCTGCCAACACATTACACGCATGCATACATAAATAATATAAATATATGCTGGAAGTACAGGATATTAACATTCATTTACAATATAGAAATTTAATTGATTTATGCGACACATATGCCCAGTTGCAGCATCTTTCCTTTTCTTTCACACACAGAGAGAAAAAGCGAGAGATAGAGAAAGAAAGAGAGAAAGAAATGAATTGGGTAGCGCAACATATAACGCATATAGAATATTGAGGAGGCGTTCAAATGACCAGCGGCTATAGCAGCTACAGAGAAAAACGTAGGAAAAACGAAAATGGCCAACAACGAAAACAGCTTACAGCTTAACTACCTTTACTCATTTTTCCTGTTCTTTTTTTTTTTTTAAATATAACACAAAAACTCAATTAGATTCGTTACACGCCCAATTATCTTGCCATAGTAGAATACAATCGAGTAAGGAGGAGAGCTTTTTCAGTGGATTTTTGTTAGTTGCCAAAATAAACAGTGATGTAATAAATTTTATATAAATTAATTGGTCTGCATGTGTACAAGTGTACAAAACCCAATATTCTCAAAGGGCCGTTCATTATGTGGACTAAGATGGCGTTGGCCAGCTATGGGATGATTGCGCTATAATTATATTGTTGAAGATGCCAACACAATATGGCCACATAAACACCCTCTTATTTATGGCCAAAACATTGGCTTTCAAAACTAAGAAAAGAAAAAAAAGGACCAAAAAACTTTTCACCAAACATATGTAGACTGGGCACACACACACACACATATATATATATATATGTATACACAAATTTACTACACATTAGTTTGTAGGTGAGTGCGGATTATGTTTGCGTTCTTATAAGATGTAAGCATTCCAAGGTATTCTACTCATGAAGAGGACAAAATAAAAGACCTATGACCTAATATCATAACAATATATTTAAGAAATAAAAAGAAAAAAAAAATTATATACGCGCCTCTAAAGAGATTTTTATATATCCATGATCTAAAGCAATTTTTGATGATCCGTCCATCAGAAGTATTTTCACATTACATTTTTAATTCATTCTTATTTGATATTCAAGGCAGGTTTTGGATTCATATTTGAAACGATTCGAACTTTTTGCGTCGAAATTTTTATATAATATATAATTCCGTGAGAGTTCCAGTAACTGAGCGAAAATTTGTGGACATGAACAAAGCAACTAAAAGTCGTTCGAGACCGCAATAATGTTCAGTCAGTAAATATTTTTACTATCCTTGTACTTACTAACAGCTTGGTAGACAATTTATTGACAATTACGGGCCCAATTGACGTTACTTTGGATATGCGCAGTCCAGTTCGCTGTAGCATTCTTTTCCTATCTTCAACTGCTTGGATTGTTAGATCGAGGGAACTTATCGAAACATTAAGAGATGATTATATTTCGACACTGCTTACCCTCAAATACCCAAAGAACTCCTTCCATTCAAAATTACCCTTAAGTCTGCTTTTGGGCTTTCAGTGTTTTTGACAATTCGTCTAAATATTCGCCTAGTGAAACCGCATTGTTGAAACTACGCCGAGGGCTACCTAAGTCCAGTTTATCATGTGTTGGTTAAGAATAAATATCTAAGAGCTACGCCTACACTCAGTAACTCTTTCTCTTTGTTCATTTCGGCCGTGTTTTTAGCCACCCTGCTATCTGTCGCCCTCCCCCTTTCTCGTCATAGTTACAACAACTTCATTTTACTCTATGCACTATGGAGTCTTAAAGCTTTATTTCCTCGCCCTTTCCCTTCTTTTTTCGCTATCTGCCTTTAACACTTGTCTAATGGAAAGTAATACTGAAGCTCCCCTGAAGGCATCAATGACTTTAAAAGAGGATGTCTGAAAAGTTTCCCTATTCCTAGTAGTTAATGTGCCACTTTTAGGGAGCCTCTGGCTAGTTGAAGTCCCTCGCCGCCTTTCTCTCTATCTCGCTCCCATCGTAGTTACGGAACGTATTGAGAATATAATAGATTCACAATTATTCTTGAGCCCATATATGGATGATGGAAGTTCGGAAAATTCCGAGAACTTTTCTTTGCCGCAATCATGCAGAATGAGTTGTAAATCTAAGGCGAGTAAAATGTATTGGAAGAGAATTTTCCTCATTTTACTATCGTGACGTAGGAATCGTTGAATTTATCTTCTGAGACCCACGATTCACTTCACTGTGGGGCAGGCTCAACTACTCTCGTAAGTAGATCAGTTATTTTAAACATCGTTTTTGATTAAACAACAAATTCAAGGGACTACTTCCGCTCGCTTCCGGCGCTTGTGCGTCGTTTCCAGTTTTCAAGGTCTATTGTGTGAAAAAACCTTCCCTTAGGGAAAACGAGATATATATATAAACGCAGATATTGCTAAAAGCTGTGACGCTTTTTTAAACACTGCTGTTTTCAGTGCAGTGCGCATAATAAGTTGTCAGGGAAAAATTCTCGCATCACCGAAACGCAAGAAGAGTAAAGAGCTTTAACGATTCCAACGAATTTGTAGAGTATTTTGCTTTAAACAGTGAAACGAAGTCAAATGAAGTCAAACAATTTCCGTACTTTAGAAACTAAATGAAGACAAGAATAATTTTCGCCTCACTAATAAGCGGAATAAAGCACTGAATAACTTTTACAAGGAGAGTTTCCTTCTTCTTTTTTTCAACAAAAGGAGTGTCGGCAATTAGTTTGGGATAATGCGAAACAGTTTCTTTTAAGATCAATTGAAAACAGTCCTTGTCTACGACATGCGTGATTACAAAAACAACAAAAATAGTTCAATAAAAGACACACCCACCAACAACTGAATCGTCGTTTTGAGATCAATTCCAAAAAAAAGGCTTTCCAGATCGGTGTAAGATTTTAAATCGACTTTTTTCTGAGGCGATTACTTGTCAACGGTATGCTCGTGATGAGAAAAATTGATTGATGACATATGAGATATAACTAAATTGATGGTGTGATCCGGCAAAGATTGCGCCCACGATTAATAAACACTTGTAAGTTGCTATTAACTCTTACCAGATATGAATCTAGAACAATGTAAAACTTTATCGGATGAATGAGCTAATCCGGCCTACTAAGGTGTCTGCCTTAGGCAGTAGATAAAAAGTTTTAAACTGCAATCTTTAAGCGACATTTAGTCCAGGATAAAAATCGTCGTGATCGACTAACTGACATGCTATAATATGACAAAATAGTCTGCAATTATGAAGAGAACGGAAGTCAAGTTCTTGCTCTAAGACGAGTATACTGTGTTTAGGTATAATATGCTTTGTTTTGTCTGCTTTAGCTGTTAAAGATTTTTGCACTCATTGTGGTTAATTCTGTATAAGGCACAAAACTTTTATTGCTATGATTTTTTGTTTGATACGATTTGTTTACATCTGCCTCTTAAGAATTTATACAACAAAAAGTGAAGTCCTTAAAAGGTGAAATGAAAATGAAGCGATGATTATGGTATCGCTAAAACCCCTTTAACATGCCAAATAAACGCGATCGACGTTCGTCCAAAACACTACCTGAAAATCTCAAAACACTTTCCATTGCGGTCAACTATCACAAAACATCAGTGACATCACCACGATCATTACGCGATTTTTATCGGCTCTCTGGCACGTATGTGGTGTTTAGGTGTTTGGTTAGACCCCTTACCATACTACACCTCGATAAGGCGTGCATGAGAGCGATGCGTGGGAGACAAATCGAAGCCGAAGTTGAAGCCTCAAGATTTTCTTCTGCTTTCTTTGCTGGTTGCGGAAAAGTTAAGAACGGTTTATATTGATTTCAACAAGACATGTAAATAACTACTTACTTCTTGGAAAAGTATAAACAATAGATCTTTCAAGTCGCGCTCAATATTAGTTCGTGGAAGAGATTGCAAGAAACAGCGTTAGCTTCGTCACAGTCATGTTCGAATTTCGTGAGTGAGATAAACCTCAAAGGTTGCGAAGAAAATTGGATGCCTCCCCCTATGAATGCGTGCCAGAATGTAATCACGGTGTCGGAAAGACGTAATGGCGGCCAATAGTTAATCACAAACTGTAAGATTTAATTCTGTTGCGTTTTCGCTTTAAGTGATATTTAAAATTTAATAGTGTCATGTTTGGAGTTTTATTAGAATTTTTTACATTTAGTTCTTCTTTTTATTTTATTTAATATTTTTTCCATGTTCTGGCACAGCTTCAAATTTCAAAGTTACTTGTTGTTCTAAGCTACGCAAAAAGATATTTTCTTTCCTTGTAGTTTTTTTCCGTTTTTTTTCCGTTTCTTTTTTTTTTTTTTTTTTTTTTGAAAAACCCAAACTTAACAAGCTCCGGCTAGTTGAGCTTGTTTTTGTTTTTTTCTACTCGCCTTTTTTTATTCCTTGAAATATTTTAATTTATTTTATTACAACTCTTGTCCAACGTTCACTAGCACTTGATGCTATGATGCTCTATGCGAGTCCAAATAAAGGACACTTGAGTCTCTGTCCTGGCAAACGATGCACATATGTATGCATATATGTACGTATGTATGTATGTATGTATCTATGTCTGTAGGTATGCATGGGTGTGTGGTTGGCTCGCTTTTTTTTTCTTTTGTTTACATCTACTTATTAATTTATTGCTTCAACCTCACGTAGCCCGCTTTATTACCTTGGTTAGTGTTTTTAGACGGAAAGTTGCAGCTACTGCTGGTTATGGGTTCATGCTGGACGGTGTGTGGTATGTGACTCGTAAAACATATGCTCTCAAAAGCCAATTACATGCGTTTTGAGCGTGTAAAATTGTGTAATATGATTTAACAAAAAAAAAAAAAAAGCACAAAAAAAAGCACGAAAAAAAAGGAAAAGAAAGTTTTATTTTACATGCATTTTCTTTTAACATAAACTTTATACATGCATACCTAGATAGAGCACAGAGAGTAGCTAGGAGGGATCCTTTTGCATTTAACAATATGTTGCCTCGGTTACTTTGGGTTAACTATGCTGACACTTTATTTATTTTGTCATTTTATTTTATTTATTTATTTATTATTTTTTTTTTTTTGGGCGGGGGGGGGCGACAGTTTGAGGAATTTATTTTAAAAATTAATTTATGCTAAACATGGAAATAATCTCATATGGAATAGAGCGAATATAAACAAAAATTCTGTACTCATTAGGTGGTATTTTAATTGAATTGAATTGAATTGAATTGAATTTTCGCATATATATATTTTAAGAAGGTAAAGGTAGAAGAAGAAGAAGAAAAAGAATTATTCATATACACATGGAACTAACGGAAAATGACTTAAAATATATTTTCGCTGTTAATCCTAAAAGTCGTGTTAATTAAATTGTCAAATATTTACAAAAAATCAACCATAACCCTTTAACTCTTAAATAGGATTAAAGTATAAGTTGTGTGTAAAGTAAAGGCAGGCAAAGGGTTAATTATAATTACTTGTCGAAGAAAGGAAAAAAAAAAAAGAATAAGAATAAGACGAAGAAGAACAATTCACTAAAATATCAAATACTATCTTAATAGTTAATTACGGGAAACAAGAAGATCTCTACCCAGAATCTTGTTGTAAATCTAATGCTTAGTTCGTAGCACTAGTGATACGCCTCCTCTCTGAGAGATATTCCCAGAAGAGATATTGCAATTCTTTAGCAAAAAAAAATAAAAAAAAAAATTATTTATTTATATTCTAAATAAATATATCGTCGACTTGAAATTGTCGCTGAAAATTTGTGCAAATCCTTTCAAAATCATTTGAAGTGACAGTGCGCGCTTAATCCTTTGCTGACACACGCCCACAACCTCAAATTTTCTACTTACTTAGTAAATGATTTCTTTAAGGTCGATTTCGCATTCAAATAAACCAATAAATATTAGTTACGCTAAACGTTGCAAATTCCTTAACACGCGTTCTAAATTTTTCTTTTTGCTCATCCTCTACTAACACAATACGCCTTTATGTCCTTTATGGCAATGCAACCAAACACGGTAAGACACTGTCTGTTAACTCTTTAATGACCTTGTTTTAAATAATTTCAATATTCAAATACTCAAAGGGGAAACAACAAACGAACGTACGAGCAAATATCGACGGCAGGTCATTTTTACTCCTTTCATGTGAAACAATTGCTTTGAGGCGGCTACTTACTGTTCAAAAATAATATATTGTTTGTTTTTTTTCTTTTTCCGGGTCACACCGACTATTATTGCTTTGAAATCTCTTAATCTTTGCCTTGTTTTGGTTAAGGTTCAATGCCATTGCGACAATTAAGTTAAATCTAAAACAATACTTAAACTAGAAATTGGAAAATTTTGGCCGGATTTCTTATGTTCCATGAAAAGGTATAAATTGATAAAATTTTATCAAATTCGATGCGATTCAAGAGATTATCTAAGTATTTATTTGCATTATCTTGTTTTTACCTTAACATCTTCGTTCCCTGGCAAACACATTCATCACAGCCCAAGATTTTTTTATTATTATATGACATCGATTTGAATAGATTTTACATATGTGTATTTAGAGTACTCTATAAAAATAAAAGTACACCTTCCTTTAAACTGACACAAACAGTATATAGCACTGGACCGCAGATAAAAAGTGCCGCGCATATCAAACATGCGTTAATACTAAAAATGACTTTGTCACATATATGTGACGATTGAAAGTCAAGAAGTTAATGTAATCTTTACAAGTCACACCCCTTTTGCAAGAACGTGCAGAAGGACTTGGAATAGAGTCATTGTTTGCTAGACTTATTGACTCGGAATCGTTTTCTGAATCGATCGCTGTGTCTGCTATATCTTGACTTTTTCTGAGTGCAAATATTACATGTTCTGAACGACAAAAAGTGGTGTAGGATATAAAGAATGCATTTTGCAAATATTCCAAAATTTTTCAAAAATTCTTTCAGCTATGGAATTTGGTTTTTTTTTCTTTGGAACAACAATCAGTAAGAGAAGCAGTTCTGTTATTCTATTTGCAAGACTCATGGCATGTACTGACACGGAAATACAACCAAGAACATATATTTTCTGTATCAGTTGTTCAGATCGTCAAGCGCATCGTCAAGTCATCTTCCATCCAAAAAGTTAAAAACACTAATCAAGAGAATAAATATATATATATATATACATATATATAATCATCGCTAGGTTATATTTGATAATTGGAAAGCGAAAAACAAATGAAGAACATAAAGTTGAGCGATTGACCACTAAGTGTACTAAGTGCAATAATGGTCACCACGGGCGTGTGCGGCATATTTTACAATACATAATGAAATCAATATGAGAAAACGATTGACTTACACGCATTGTCAAGTTTGATTCCTGGTCATTAAATAAGAAAATATTTTCAAAATTTTACATTTCTATCTCAATTATGGGCAAGGGTCGCAACGACAAACTACAGTATCTAAGACGAACAGACTGTCATGCCGATAAGTCTAAGGCACCTACATGCATAACTGATTAGAGTAATCTTTATATCCCACATCCTTTCTGCAACATCATCAAAAAGAACTTGAAACAGACCCATCTTTTACTATAGTTATTAGCTCAGAATCACACGATGCACTTCAACGCCATAAACAGGTAACTAGAACTCGCCTATAACTAGAGTCACGAAGAAAGTTTCCGAAGATCCCTTCTCAAATGTCAGGTCAGAGGTTGAAGGGTCGACGACTACTTGATGGTATCATCAGAACGTTTTCTCTTAGAAGAGATTGTAAATAGAAGTGGAGAGGAAGGCGAAGGAAAGTGCTTGCGTATGTTTGACTTGAAAGTGGAAACGTGTGATACGATCTATCATGTTTTGGGCTTTCCAGCGAGAAAGTGGGCAAAATATTGGGAACACTCAAATGTAGCTATTACTTCTCTAGTCCGAACACTTTCTCCCTACAACCTGCCATCTACAAAAGATCCTTCAGGTTCTCCTTACAACAATGCCATCGTCGACGACATCGAAAAGCTGGGGAATAAGCAAAAGGAAATGGTCGGAGCTGCCCCGATCGACAATACGTAAGAAACATTACTATCCTTATCCAGCAGATCAAGCTATAAAGTAAAGTAAAAGTCTTGTTCAAGCGGCAGATATCTAAGATTTAGATTAGAACGATTTTAATGCTCTCATGCAGATTGCACTGAAAATGAATGAAAATTGATAGGGTTTATTATTAGCCAAGGTAATAGTATAAGTTTTGCTTTCTTCTTTTTTTAATTTTTAAGTTTTTTAATTTCATTTAAGGTTCGTGACTTTACAAACAATGCATTTTTTTTTTATCAAGCATTTCAAGTTATTATTATTGCTGTTAGATATCACTTGTGCACTGAGAGAAACAGTCGACGAGGGTTTTGTAAATTTTACTATACAATAATAATAATAATAATCATAATAATTGGCACTTGCGGTACGAGGGTATATTAAGTTTGGGCAGACATATGCACTAACTGAAGGTACCGGAAGCAGACTCACCTTCATCTTCAGATTCAAATGCACAATCGCTTTCCGAATCGAACTAACCTTGTCTGTCCATCTGTACTATGTCGTGTTCAACCTGGAGTTCGTCACTTTTGAGATATTTTGTTGCAATTTAAGGCAGTGACATGTTTGGACGAACACCATTGCAAACATTTCATTATCAGGTGCATTTTCAAATGCGATTACTATAAACTAACAGCATCGTGTCAATCAGTTTTGAATGATTGAATGAATCAGTTTTGAATAATTGAATGAAGCTGGTTATAAGTCAAGCGTGACTCTCGTCCAAACTTGCTTTGAAAAAATATTACAGATCGTCGTTTTTTACGTCGGAATAGTTAAACGCAAAGCCTTTAATTTGGTAAAAGGTATTTAAGGCATGAGAATGCACATGAATTGCACGAGTTAACGATAGGTGTAAAAATAAGTCAAATCGCATAAAAAGCTTTGTTTGGAAATTAAAATAGATTTTTCGCCAAATTGCTTTCATTCCAAAAGTTTCTCGCATAACGAAACGAAAACTCTTTTCTTTGTTTTTAAAATATTTTTTTTTTTTTTTTTTTTTGCTTTGGCGTTTATGCCAACTTTAGGAATTGAGTTAAAATAAACAAAAATTCTTGTAAAAATTATGATAAAAATCATAATAAACGCCAAAGAGGGCCCTCTCTTTTTTCTGTATTCGAAACATTTTTATATTTTTTGTTTTGCTTCGCTCTGACAGTTGAAATAATTTCTTTTATTTATTTTTTATTTTTTTGTTTTTTTCGAGTGTTGTGTAAAAAATAAATCAAAGTATTGTGATAACACATGAATTTGATAGTTTTGAAATTTGTTTGCCAGTTGAAGTATTTTCATAAACCACTGACAGGAATAACTTGGAAACAACAACACCAAATGTTGGCCTTGGTAATAAAAAGAAAATTTTGGCTCCAACCCCCAATAAAATAATAATAATAATAATGATTGGCACATACTTTTTGAAACACGATATATTATGCATGCTATCAGATCCGAAATTAGGTGCAACGATGTGTTGAAGTCGAAGCGAATGATAGCTAAAAGTCTTAAAGTTAGTTCAAAAAGTTAGAGCTTGAATTTTTTTCCCCCTTTTTTTTCGCTTTCAATTAACGTAAAGAGCTGTACCAACTGTTTTTCAATTTAAATTCGCGGCCGCCTTCATTTATGTAGATGTCTTTCTACCACGTATTCGCGTATAGTCCTTCTACCATCTATCATTTTTACCTAGGAACAGTAAAGAAAGCAAAAAAAAAAAAAAAATGAAAGTTAAACAAATATTAACTACCGTCATATTGACGTATCTATAATTGCTTATATTGACACACACATACTGTGTTCACTGTGCATGCATTTAAATTATTCTTCTATGGATAAAATTGTTTTTCGAAAACAAAACCTTCTGTTGTCTTTACGGCACACACTACATATGCTAGACAATTGCGCGGAAAATCCTCTAAATAAATTTCATAATGAGAGGTGAGCTGAAGAGTTTTAACATCTTCTTAGTAGCGTGTAAGGAAAACAAATTAATAATGATTTATTTATAACTTATTGCATCGCGGCAAGATCTTTAAAGCCGATTTTCATATTTTAAGGACTTGAGTGGATTTTATTGTTAAAAGTCCTTTTCGCAACAACAAAATCGCATCAGTCTGACAACCCAGCTCATCATATAATGATATAAAGTATATCAAATAAAGTAATTTTTAGGTAACTTTGTGTTTTTTAAAGCCAAGCCTTAGGGAAAACAAGGGATACAATCGCATATATATATGTGCTTATATCAAGTATATATATGTGTGCGTATATCTTATCGTTTATTTATTTACTATACTTCATAGTATTACTGTTAACCGTCAAGTAAAAGGGGTAAAAGGCGGCAAAGAGTATCGTTTATAAAAAAAAAATAAAAATAAAAAAAAAATGTTGAAAACTCAGAAACGCGCGCTATAAACAGCACTTTAAAAATCTATAAATACGCAATTTATACATAAGGTATACATAACATACTTACAAAACAATGGGGATGTAACTGCAGGGCGGTTGTTAAAAACGTTGCAAGAAATGAGATGAAATGAAATAAAAAAAAAAATAAGAAGTAACTCGGGCACATTTTGATCAAACCACCTTCGGGGCAACACATCATTATATGTAAAAACGTTCTCAAAACGGCGCTTTAGTAAAGTGAAAAGAGCCTCATAACCAAATCCAAGTGGATGAAATGTACGTCTGTCTGTCTCTTATGGACAAATAAATACAAATGTATGCATATATATATATATATATATATATATATATATCATAAATTACAATGAATGAGATTATGTTTTCAATATTCTCTCATACATGCACACACACACACACATAAATAACATGTGAGTACATAACTAACAAATAGCTGAAGGCTGTAACTGATTTTGCTAATTTTTGATTTCATTGTTTTGCTTTTCCTTTCTTTTTGTTTTTCTCTTCTTGTTGTTTTGGCATTTTGTTGTTAAAGTAACATTTCTCATAAATCTGAGACTCTCGGAAGCTTCTGTGGTTTAACCTAAGACCAACATTTCAATAATTTTATGCAAAAACTGGGAAAAAGAACAAAAACGAATTCTTTTCTTGTTCTTAATCACATATTTCAACAATATTTTTGGTGGGTTTTCAGTGCATATATATGTGCGTATATACATATATATATATATATGTATATGTATATAGATGTATATATATATATATATATATATATATATATATATATATAGGTGTGCGTGTGTGTGCATGTATATGTCCATAGCTTGGTATATTAATTATTCGTTAGCCATGCGGAGGCCGGTGCTTGAAACTCCTTATAACGAGCGTAGCAATTAAAAAGTGTTAATTTGCTGCACACGTCTTTAACACTTTTTCATTATCTTGCAAAGCTTTATCTACCGTCTTCGTTGCAAAAAGTTCAAAACGCTACATTTCTCTTTAATAAAATACGTATCAACATTATATGCAGGCGGATAAAGAGGGGCATTAACGTTTCGTGAACATTAAATAATCAACTTTTGTTCACATTGAATGACCGGCAGCCGGCCGTCTTGACGACCGAACTAAACGAAAACGTTTTAAGATCAATGCCAGAACTTGTCTACGACCAGGTAAAAAGCCATGGACACATATATAGCGTAAACAATATTTTAATGCTCAGAAGAAAGTCGGGATATTGATCGCAATAAACCCAAAGGAGTAGAAGTCAATCTAAAAATAATAAAAAACTTTAAAAAGGTATTAGGAAATAAATTTTGATTTTCTATAACGAACAAAACCTGTCGCCATCCGATGTCAAGCGATAATCGACAACTCACGAAATAAAGAAAAAAATTTAGTAGGCTACGGATCTCAACCAACAACTCAATGATCGTAGGTGCAAATCGCAAGTGCTAATAGCCTCAGATGCTGGTGCTTTAAGACTTTAGTATTCGCATTTATTGACACAGTTTTTCTTTTATTTATTTACGATTGACTCTTCACGGTACATCTTATGCTAACTGTTATTAATGGCTATTACAGGGTATTTTATATAAAGAAAAGTAAAGCGAAAAAAAAATTCATTTAGTTTTTCAAATCATATTAAGATGTCACGATTAGAAGTTCACTCAGATGCAACACAAACAAACGGTGCGTATTACAGAAAGTTGATTTGATAGAATTCAAAGAATCCGATATTGAGACTCAGGTATTTTATGTCATTTAGATTTTTGCAAAGGACTCTAAATGGATTGAAAAGCCCATAATTATATTTACGTTGACTAAGTTTGTGTGTGAAGATAAAAATCCGGGAGAAACGACTTCAAGTTTATCCATTTGAATGAAGCACCAAGGATAAATTTATGTTTCCGCGCTGCAACAGGGCCGTTTCATACCCGGCACCTGCTTATTTAGCACATCTTGTCGCATTTACGGGCGCGAATATTGGGAAGAGTAAGATGTTAAACAAGGCCCGTTTTTTTAAAGCAATTGCGTTCACATTGTGTATAATTCCAGTACAATACGTTTTGGTAACGTGAAGGGCGAATATAGGAAGCGATCTATTCAGTCTGTCCTAATGAAACGAAATCCAATGTATTTCGTATAAAATAAGATCTACTAATGCATCAGATTACATTTAAAAAAATAACATAAGCAGCTTATGCCTGCACTTTTCGTGGTTTATACAAACTTAAATTCAATATCTCTTCAATCTGTCACAGCAGTCGTCCGTGTTATAAGTTTCGTCATTGAAGCCCTCACGATCGCGTGCAATTTCTACAACTAAAAACTGTATGCGCACCATTAGCAAAGAGTTGTGCGATGAGAATTCTTTGGATGCGTCCGCTCGCAAGAGCGTGCCGTACGAGTAATCTTCTAGTTTATTGAATTTTTCGGCAAACTGCTGCCAAGATAATTTGGCCTTAGTCGGTTTTAGTAGATCGTCAAGTATGTCCAGGCTGCACTGAGACCCGTGAAAATCGATTTGGTAGTGGCGACCCTTAGCTCCTGCTCGGCTATGCAGCAGAAAATTCTCCTAATTTTGGTACACATATGGAATAACATCAAAACAACTCCATTATCGATCTACTAATGCTTTCACCAGACCAACTGTAGTTCGCTCCTGTCGATGATGGATTCAAATATTTCCTAATTGCATTCTATTAGTGCTTTGCGTCAACAAAGTCAATGCCAATTATGTCAAATCATTTTCTACGGTATGAACCCACTTGACTTAATATAAATAAAGTGATTACTATTCCTGCCCTGCGAAGGTGCTCGAAATTATATCGATCGATATATAGCGAATATACATTGTTTTTTCATCTCCTTGAAAATATATTTTACTGTCAGTTATTTTTCAAGGTTTGAATTGAAAATTTAATAAATTAAAAAAAAGTTTTTAATAATTTATTGTGTACTTAATGGAGCCCGAAAAGTGCGATCATTGCTTTATATGTGAATGGCTTTGTGAATCATCTGCAAAGTACGATCGTTGCTTTATATGTGAATGGCTTTGTGGATCATCTGCAAAGATGCAAGACCAAGCAGAAAAACGCAAAGCGCAGCCAGAGAGATCAGAACAAGAGCATAAAGCAAAACCCGATAAGCAAGAAAAAGCAAGAGGAGCAGCAAAAGCCGGTGCCTGAGGGAAATTATCAGGGTTCAACAGCAGCGACTGCGTTCTTGGTGTTTCTATACGAATGTCGGCGCAAAGTTAATAAAATTTCCTCGCCCATTACTCTCAGGCAAACTGAAGTTAGTCACCACGCTGCTAAGAACTGGCGGAAATGTCAAATGAGGAAAAACAGCCCTACTTAGATTGGGCTAAGAAAAACCGTGAAAACTTACGACGTGTTCGAGAAACTAAGAACGCTACTGCAAAACGTCCAAATCTCTCGACAGCGCGAAATGTGCGAAAGAATCTATCAAAGTAAATGAAATTTATGTGGGATTTTTCGAACTAAATCGTGAATTGTTGTATATGTATGTGTGTATAATAGAAATATATATAAAACAAAAATATGGTAAAAACATTGTATTATTATATCCTTTTGAACGAGTGATTAAACATTACTTTCTTTCTATCTACAAACTTATAAGAGTTTGCTTAATAAATTTGATTTTTTTTCTCTCCTTACAGAGAATTGGGGAGAAAATGAATAATAGAAAAAAGTTTCGATTAAATTCGCGGCAACGAAGAAGCCGTATTCATCTTTATACAAAAATTACATGTTAAGCTCATTACTTGTTTATGCTCATTGCTTGTAACACGAAAAAGGTCCTGTGAAAAGCCCCTTAAACTATACGCATTTTTGATTAGGGTAAACGACGCGGTTCTCGAAATTTCGACATCGAAATCTTCTTTAGAAATATTTGCTCTTTGGTGTTGTAAGATCAACGTCCCGTAGGTCACCCCAAAATTTCTTAGTTTTACAAAAATGCAACTAAATCCAGTGTTGGGAATAAACATTTTTCTTTCACTTTTCTTAGTGGAAGTCAAACTTTTCGAATGAATTCATTTTCTCTCCTTTTTTTGTTCTTGTTTTATCCGACAATACGTTGGTTATGTACTTTTGTGGGCTGAGTCCCGTCGTATCGTCTGCTAAATCGCAGAACCATTACTTATTGTGCTAAATGCTGTCGAAAATTATCGATTACTATCGGTGATGTATCTTGGTACTGATGGGAAAACGTACTCTCCCTTGGTAGTGACAGGGGAACTGAATAATCTAAGATTTCAAGTTCATACGCCGTACTTGGTCCTTTACTTGATCCTGAACTTGATCCTCAACTTTAGAATATTCGCTTATTTGCTAAAAAATGGTATGTTGGCGTACACTGTCCTAAGGATGGACTCGGTTAAAAATGGTTCGGATCGGTCCGCTTTTTTAGACCACTACCGTATACTTCCTTTATTGAAAAATCGTTATTTGAATGATTGTATTAATCGCGGTGGTGTACGGCACTTGTTTGTGCTCACAGACTGTGCTATTGTTTCTAAGTTTCGTATCATTGTTTGTTGATTATATAAAAGTTGCAACAAAGCACGGAGGCCACAGACTCAGTATCAATTAAATTAATCATGCATCTAATCATGAATAAGTTCGATAAAGTCTTCGATGCTTCAATTTGCGACTATCTTAGGCGCGTGGCCACGTAACAGAAGAAAGTATTTTACGATATGACAGTGCGAAGTAAGACCTAAAGTTGTTATTATAAAGGATTTTCGAAAGGTGTTTCGAAAGATCATTTGAGCTCATTTGAGAACATCACAAAAACAATAACATCTGCAATCCGTTCGTCCATCTCTGCGTCTTACAATTGCAATAAAATGTAAAAATTGTTTAACTTAATTCAAATATCACTCAGTACAATCTTTGCTTATTTATTTATTATTGTTGCTATGCTAAATTGAATCTGGTTTGTTAAGAAATTTATCCATGTGCTGTTCATCATGTGCTGTTCACATTTCTAAGAATTTATATTTTTGCAAATGCTTTAAAGCATACTTTTGGGGGACTAATTACGGGGGAAGGCCACAGTAGCGGCCTTAATCTTTTTTTTTTTTTTAATTTGTTTCGTTTGAACGCACATTCGCGGGGACTCGTAAGCAAAAAATAAATATTTTTAAAAAACATTAAAAGATGACAGCGTCCGAGCTATTCTTGCAAGACATCTTTGATGTAAAGGTCTCTGCGCCACGCAGTGCAACTGATCCAAATTTGAATCTTGAGAAGAAAAAAATCATTTAATATGCAAATCTGTAGCTAAGAAATGCCATGAGTTTGTCTGACTGATGAGTATTTTGTATGAAAAATTTCAATTCGAGGCAAACAGGTGTAAAATTTCAAACACTGGTACGCTACTATACAGTTAAAAATTTTTAGATTATTTAATATCTTGCCGAGCGCACACTAACCTTTTTGTATTATTCTTAACTACTTAAGGCATCACAAGCCTACTCCGCATTCGCAGGTTGAAATCTCAGTTTACCTTGCTCGTAGCTCGTCGGAAGGTCGGTATAATATTTATCGATTGGGCACACACCCGCTAAGCTGCAGCCACCTTCTTAGCCTTTTCTCTTCCCTCATTTCAAAAGAAAACTTAAGAGAGTAGAAAAAAAAATGGACAGAGATTTTCTCTCGCAAAGATAATTAATAAAAAGATCGGCGATATATGTAAGAATTAAGTGAATTTGTCCATTAATTCCCATCTGCGTTCATAGGTTAAACCTTTTTTGAATTACTTCGTTTAAATCTAAATAAATCGTTTAAATGCGCGCCTAAGCTTTTGATGATTTTCGCACTCGTTGAAGATAGTTTCATCAATCAATAAATCCCATCAATGTCACATAAACAAATTACTCAGACACCCGCGCATGCAAACACCTATACATTTTTCATGAATATGAATGCAGGCGGCATTAAATTTTTAAACCGCAACGGAATATGCATAGAAAACCGAAATGCAAGCATACACAAGCCTGCATAAAGTAAAGAGAAAAAGAAAAGAAAAAAAGACGTAACAGAAGTAAAAACAACAAAAATGACAATAGGCAATAACCATCAATGTTTGTAGAGTCTACTTCCGTTTTGATGTATGCATATATGGATGAATACATGCAGACTGCGAAAAATACATGCATGCATGCGAGCAACGAGTGTATGCGTAATGTGTGGTGTATGAGTATGCGTATATGTATGTATATATGTGTATGTGCTGAGCCAAGAAAGAAAGGAAAACGAAAAAACTTCAATGTGGTGGCCATAATGGTGGTCAGCCATTGTTTTATATATTGCAAGAGTGAATGTACGCGAGCCTCTGACGGTCAGAGCAATAACGTTCTGTCTATATTTGCAGTGACATAATAAAAAGAAAAAAGAAAATAAGAAGAAACAAAGAAAAAAGAAAAAAATAAATAAATAAATAAATAATAAAAAAAAAAAAAAACAAAAAGCCCTCCATTCAAACGCTGGGTATAGGTTTATCTTTATTACTGATGAGAGCGCGGTGGCATTTGGCGGTAAGAGTTCGAGGGTTAATATGTCTAGCCAAGTTAGCAAACTGATAGACAGACTCTGTTGATGAACCCTGACAAAGGGCAAAATGCCGCGGTACCACGGCAGCCGGTCACGTTCGTATGTGTGTGTTGTGCAGCAGCAATTCTAGATACGTGCACTTAAAGTGCATCGCTTTATTTTTTATACCATTCAGCTACAGCTACAGCTACAGCTATAGCTACACAATATGGTTATGATATTTTTTATGGTTATTATTGAGCGTTTTGTTGGTTGCATTGTTTCTGGTTTGAATTTTTTCCACTTTTGTTCTTTGATTTTTTTCATTCTACTTTTTTTTAATTTGATTATTTTTTCGTATTTTTTTTTTTTTTTTTGACTCTTTCGGTGAGTGTTAAGCTATAAGCACATTTGCAACTTGTTAGAGCCAACAAATGGACTTGCAATTCGTATGGTTAGCTTGAAAATGTTTGGTTTTTAGTCGAGAGTGTTTCGCTTTGAGTGTTGCTTTGCTTTTTAACTGAAATTTTATTTTCATTTATACAAAATTTTTATATACGCTTGTGCTGTTATTATTATTGTTGTTGTTGTTGTTGTTATTGTTGTCGCTGATGTTGTTACATTTGTCTGAATGTTGTACTTACAAAAGAACTTTTTTGCATCGTTTGCTGATGGCTTTTTTCCGACTATGCACTGTCGCGCTTTTTGTTGCTCTACTTTTCCAATTCAATTGCATTAACATTGTATCTCAGTGTGTGTGCATACACAAGTATGGGTGCATGTATGTATGTATGTATGTATTTAAAGCATGTCCTTTGTGCATACATTTCTCGCAATAAACATTATATTTGAGTGTGTGTTAATTTTCATATCTACGTAGACGTGAGAATAAGTGCATACCCTACACCCAGCACCCATCAGAAATCATTAGTTCAAACAGTAAACAGTTTTTCCTTCTTTAGAGCAAACATTCATTGTCGGTATGAAATTCTATTAAAATATGTTGCTGTTGTTTGATTGTTCGTATGCATTACGACAGTTGACGAATGTTGAACATCTCTTGCCTGCAAGACTAAAAAGTCTTCCACTATGATCATCGCATCAAGTTGTTTTGTCTTTCAATATTTTGACTTGCGAGAAACAAGAATCAATCAAAACATCTCTTCCCATTTTATTTTCGCCATAAGGAGGTATACAAAGTCGACTTAACGACTAATTTCTCGATATCATGTTTATCCCGATTTTTTTTTTTTTTTCTTTGCTTCATTACGGATTTTTTCACGTTCATGTTTTTTTATTTTTTATTTTTAAACGCACATGCTGATGCTGTTACAAAGCATGCATTTCGAACACATTTTGCTGGTTTGTCCTAATAATTGCGGCCAGACCAGTAAAATGTAAAAAAGCAAAAAGCAAAAAAAAGTCAAGGCTTGTGTACAAACTAAATTGCTGTGTGTGGTCCAGCGTAGGTTGGATGTACATCCATTTCTTTGCACTTTGTCAACTGTTTAATAATTTTACATATGCTTTTTTTTGATACCAATTTTTTAAGTGATGATGAAAAAGTCAAGAGTGTCAATAACGGGGCTTTTATAAGTGTATGCGTGCAACGCGTGTAAATGTTGTGCAGGCATTACATTAACGATTGCTATTATGATTATCGAGATAATGTTTTTATAAATTTTACATACTTAGGTATATCCTTATTTTGTACATAATACAGCGGTGCGACTATCAAATCAGTAATCGCGGCTTCAAAGCTCAAAGCGCGGTAGATTTTACTTTGCGCGTCGCTATAGCGAATGGCCAGTCGGTCGGTAAAGACGAAACTCATTAAGGGGCGGCCACCATTTCGCTATCATTTTCACTTTTCTCACTTTTTTCTCACCGTCACCGTGTTACACGATTAGGTCACATTCCTTGAGTGACTACTCACGTATATATACATAACAAAAAAGAAAAAAAAAAGCGAGGAAAAAATTATATTCGACTGGCACCGAATCTTTTACACCCGCTACCGACATTCTATAAAAGATTGAAAAAAATCGAAAACATAAATTGGTATATTCTATAACATTGGATGGGCGTGGCTAATTTTTCATATTTTCATAGAATAGTTTTGTGGAAATTTATATCGTATTTCTGTGATAATTTATGAACAACGAGGAAAAGCCACGGAAAGCAAAGGGGTTTTCAATTTTGGCTTGTTAGGCGTGTACACGTTGTAGGCGTGTGCACGTTGTAGGCTTGTGCACATTGTGGGCGTGTTCTGCGATCATTTTAGGCCATTTTAAGCTCTTTTGCAAATTTGTTGTCGAGATCCTATTTATTGTGTGCCACACATTCTACACAGTTTGGCAGACGAACAAACGGACAGACGAACGGATGGATGTGCTTAGGTGTATTCCGAATTGGAAACAGGTCAAGAATTTATACATTTTATGGCGTTTTTGAAGCTTGGTTCTGCTCGTTATAGAAGTATCGGAAAAAACTAAATTTTGATGGATAGGCGTGGTCAACTTTTCTCATTTTTATGCAGGTGCATCAGCCTTGGGACGGATGTTCAGATTTTTGTAGATTTATTTGCTTTAGGTGATGAGTAACGAGTAAATAACCAATATTTTATCCCCTTTGAAAAACAGAAGTATTCTTAGTTCATGTGGTACTGTAGGCGTGTCCTTTCATCGAGTTTGCACATTTTTAATACCAACCTGCGTACAAAAATTCCAATGTTTCTGCTAAATTAAAAATCGAAAGCTTTATTTTTGCGACCAGGAGTATGATTACAAAAGATACGGACGGACGAACGGACATGCTTAAATTGATCCAGAATTTGATCAAGTTGATCAAGAGTTTGTATACTTTGTGGAGTCTCTGAACCTTTCTTCTTGCCGTTGTAAACGTTTTGACACGATGGACATAACCCTCACCCTTCGGTGATGGCTATGAAAAAATGTAAATTAGAATTGAAAACAGATTGCGAAAATTCGGGCATATTCACTTTGACTGTAGTAAAATTTATTAAGCAATCTATAGAATAACGATGCCTATAAACGGGTTAACGTCGGAATTTCTTTGCGAGCTGAAGGAGCATTTTTCTAAGATAAATTGCAGTGATTGTAAGGAAATACTTAAGAGAGACATGCACCACTTGTTAATGGAGTTATGTCGGCAAATTACGTTCTGTTAGCAATATACAAAAATAAACATAAAATTATTTTCCGTGACTATATAGGAAGTAGTACGCGAGGCCTGCAGGGTAATTCAGAGACTTTTTTAAGTATTTTTCAGCAAAACTCTCTTCTTAATCATCTATTTGTCATGCATTTGTCGAACTTTTCAGAATAAACCTCTGTTCCGACACTTTTTTCATTATCCTTATTTCAATTTCAACTCGAGAACACGACAGACGGTTTAGCTATTCGTATGGCGGTATATACAGATTTAATGTGAATCAAAAGTGCAAACCTTCGGTGTGTTACCTATGAAAGAGAATCTTTCCATTCTCTTGCCAAAACGCACAACTATGCTGCTATTTCTAGTTGTTAAGCCGAAATAGGGGGCAATAGGCTCAATTGGCTACAGTGCCACCTATAAGTTACTCCAACCAAATGAGATCATCATATGGGAAGGATAGTAATTGCAAGTCATGCACAGGAGCCGAAGAGCGAGCGATACGGCTGAACACCCCTGAGGAATATGTTTGGGAGGGGAGGCGGAGGCAAATGGAGGAGATTGCTAGATAGTTCAATAAGGTGCTGCAACGAAATCAACATCGTCAACAAACAACGATAACAACAACAGGCAGTGATAGAATTCATCCAAAAAACCGGCAAAATATCCCAATAGTCACGAAATGGCAAAATTCGGCTACAAAATGTTAGCAGCTCAGCACTGGTATGTGCTACCCTCCTCGTCCATTCTATTAAACTGATATTAGTGCTTATGTTTGACTCTGGTTGGATGAGTTCTCTGAGTTATTATCCATTAAAGCAGGATTTCGATTATTATGGCAATTCCCACAATTTAGATACTTTCATGGACAGCCTCAAAAGATCGATTGCCATTAGCACCACTGAACTGAAAAGTGGTCTTCTTCCCGCTGTATTCATCGAACGTCAATCTTTTTGTTTCTCCGCGTTCGATCGTGCTTCCGATTATTCTCATATGGTTGTTTACATAGTTAGCCGCAAAGGATTAATCGTTCTCTTCGAAACTTATATCAACCAGCTGAACGATATGGACAAGCAGCCCACATGGCGATTCACAATACATTCAATAATGATGTAATAAAATTTTATATCCGATTCTCTAAAGATGAGCCCCTTTTTTCCTAACAAATAGCTAAGAGACTGTTATCATCCAATATGTTCCTATTTTTACGTTACTGCAGTTGTTAGCTATCTCTTACCACGTAGGTAAACATTATCCTTACAATGCGATACTGAAATGATTGCAAAACACTCTTCCATAAATGTCATAATTTTCTTTCCTTCAACACTTCAAGTTCGTTACAGCAAAGAAACTCATTAAAAAACGTGAGTATGTGTGTAAGTGAAACTCAAACATTAAATCAGTTCACTTTGCTAAAAATTCACATTTCGCGTTTCCATTCATGAAACGTGCTGTGGGTGTTATGAAAAGTGCAATTTTTTTCTTATGATCACACACACAATGATATTTTTTTTTTTTTGCTTATGAGCCAGCAAACATACATCGTCTGCGTAGTCTAAGTTTTCTAGCCGATCGTTTAAGCGTCAGATGGTGCCCCTAAGCATTGATGTGATTATTGTCATGATATTATCGATGAGCAAGTTGAATAGTAAAGCGGATAATGGATAGCCCTGACGGACACATACTTTAGCATTCATTGGTCAGCTAATTATGTCTTTATGTATTACGCGTTATGATCATAACAATTGATAGACTTTCGAAAGTCTCTAAGGTGTTTTACTAGCCCGCCTTTGAGCAGCCACTAAAGGATGTATTTTTCAACCTAACCTAACTCTAAGATGTAAGAAATAATTAATTAACAGATTAAAATCTCTCATCAATGCCTGAATGTGTGTTTAGTCCATGCGTGCATTTGCGTAAATCAAACTTATTCACTCCACGTAAAATATAGATTATTACTTCTCTTTGGCCAATGTTTTGTATGTGTGTTTGTATGATTCGGTTTTATTACGCGATTTGTTCATTCCCTTCTCCGAAATTTTCAATTGTTTTCAGTTTCCTTTCACGCCTCAATGAAAAGATTGCATTTTTCATTTGAAATCCATTATTGTATTTACACGACTGCATGCAAGTTAAGAATCTATATATATATATATATATATATATATATATGGACTATTAAATAGATTTGCTACATCACAATCCACTTACCGTCAAACTTTTTCCCCAACATGTAAGAAAAAAGTCAAATGTTTTTGGTAATAACTATGACAACAATGGTGGTTGTGATGCGAGTATGGCTGACCGAGAATATAACATAACTTTCGAGCAATACAACGCATCTGTCTACACATTAACTGTACATAAACCATTTGACACAATCGTAGTTAAGCGGTGATGGTGTTGGTGATGTTGCGTGCTGTAGATGGTTATATTACCGCAAAAACACACACACACACACACACACACACATTACATTACATTAAATATATATATATATATATATATATATATATATACTTACTTATACTTTAGTGTATATGCATATACCTACATATACCTTTATAATGCAACCGACGAAGCTTTTATAGAATAATAATAAAAAAAAAAAAAAAACTTTTAATAGCGGCTATAAATCATGGAAAAAGTGATCGAGAGTAATGTGCAAAATTGAAGAGAAAATGAAAAAAATGAATAAATAAATAAATAGAAGAGAGAGCGAACAATAAAAACAAAAAGCGAAGAGAAAGCAACAAATATTATAGTTTTTTAATTCAATATTGTTCTTGTGATTGTTGTTATTGCTTAAAAAAAAAAAAAAAATTTTCTTTTTTTATTTATTTACTTTATTTTTTATAATTTTATTTTATTTTATTTATAATCTGCATTTACAGAAAAATAACAGCAACAACAGCTAATGCACTTCTGCGGCCAACTTCATGTCAATCAAGTCTGCTTTATGTATGTATGCGTATATGAGTGACATACAAAATAATGGGGTCTTTCACATATACAATCATCCAGGCGCGCACTTACATTACTACATAGATATCTTTGAGTAGACCAAGCAAATAAAAAACAAAAAAGAAAAAATTACAGTTTAACAACCCTTTAGAAAAACAAAATAAAAAAAAAAAATAAAAAAAAAAAAAGCAAACGCAAAAACAGTAACATATAAACACATACGTATACAACACACACACACACACACACACATGCACATGCACATTGAAAAACCTGCCAAACGAAAAAGTAAAATCTGTAAAGCATTTAAATATTGTTGCGAACATGAAGCGACATGTGCATTTTATGGTAAAACTGCCATAGAATCGCAGTCTACACACACTCTTCTACTTTGTTTTCCCTTTTTTTTTTTTTTTTTTTTATTATTTTGCTTTTCTCGCATGCTATTGTAGATAAAATGTTCGCATATAAGTTTGTGTACGTGCGAGCGAGCTTCTGCTTTTGCATGAAGGAGCCAAGTAGAACTACGAAGAAAGCTATATTCGGTTGGTAGAGTAATTTTTGATTTCCAAAAAAAAAAAAAACACCGAATTAGGATCATTTTCACTCTTTCAAACTTTCAAACTGTATCCGATAAATATTAGCCTTAAAGTTTTAGATCAATATCCAAACGGATGAAGTCAATTATTGATATAAATATATTTTGATGCTTGATTTCGTTCTCAATTATTTATTTAAACTTAATGTATGCCGTTTATAGTCAACTCTTGGCTTTTTATGCACATTTCGGTATATGAAAGAATGTAAGCAGCAAGCATGTCAGATACGATTAAAATCACATACTAATGAAAAATCACACTCGCCCTTCCCCACACCCCGCACCCCCCACCCCTGCGTCCCGGATGCGTCACCACCTATCACCCACACTCTTCACTCTCGCACTCTCTTTCCATTCCTGTTCCTCTCGGTTTATTACATATATCACATATATCACAGATATATCAAAAAAACATTACCGAATTTATTTTTTGGCCAACACACATTTAATTTGATGCCGAAATAAAAAAAATCTCCTAATAGGAATTTCGGATCATTACAAAAGGACCGACAAATCTAGTATACATGGGAAATTCAGTGTATGTCCCTTGTTCAGCAACTATGTGAAATACGGCTACAATTGTGCAACTGATTTGAGTTCACTTGACACTTTTGTGCAATATTGCATGAATTGAAAATGCTTCAGTTGCCAACAATTTCCCGTTGTTGTTGTTGTTGTTGTTTTTACTCAGAGACACAACAATATGAAGAAAACAACAAACAATACAACTCAAGCTAGGCAGTCAGCTGTCATTCGGACATTTGTCTATGCGCCGCAGTAATGTTGACTGCGTAGAGAAAGAATGTGAACGTTTCTCGCTTACGCTACAATCGCGGTTAATTTTCTTGCATTTCACTTTATTTGATAATGGAACGACCAATACGGCTCTTTGCTGTTGTTGTTTTTCATTTTGTTATATTATTGCAAAAATTTTAAGTGGTGTTGTATGTTTGTGTACATACACATGTTTGTCCGGGGCATTTGTTTTGTAGAAAGGCAAAATTTTGCTGTCTCTTTTTCTTTCAAAAAAATTTTTTTTTTTTTTTTTATTTTTAATTGTAACTATTGCGGGTTTGACTGAGTGACTGGCTCTGCACACAAAATAATTTAACAAATTTAGTCAAGTGTAAAACACTTTCGTCATCTATCTGCCAACTTGCGTGCATACATACGTTCACACGTACAAACAATGCTATGCCTGGGCATATAAACGTTTTAGCTTTCATTTAAAGCATGCACGTGTGTGCGGGTGTGTTTATGGCTTTTTCGTTTTACTTCTTTGCAATACTTGACACTAATTATTGGCAATGCTGCTATAGTTAGTTTCAAAGCTTACTTTAAAAATACGTCAACAGCAACATTGAATCATATGGCAGTTTGGGGGATGTTTTGTTACTTTGGTTGCTGTTGTTGCTATTATTGTATTTTATTTGGTTGTATGCATTTGCGGTTGCCATGGCATTTTTTTTTTTTGTTTTTGTTTTTTTTTTTTTGTTTTTGGTCTTTTTCTTTTTTGCTGGGGGGCTGTGGCTGATTATGCGATTCTTGTTGCACATCTCGTTGACAGTTGGTAAATTGTAGCAATTAGTAGACATTTCGTGTATATGCTGCAAAGACTTGTCCTTTTTTCGACTATCGGATATGCAACCAAATTTGAATTGAATTGAAACGATTTACAGAGTACTTCTCAGGCAGCAATGAAAACAGGGAATAATGAATGAATGAATGAATGAATGAATGAATGAATGAATGAATGAGTGAGTGAATTTATTACTGCTCCGACTGCTGATATTAAGTAAACATATTTCATATATGAGCTCTTTTCAACTATTCGATTCCATCGCTTGTTTATTTTCTTTTTTATTCGTTTTCTTTCTTTAGTTTTTCCGTTTAATATAAAAAAAAAAACGAGGAGAAATAAATGATTACCAAAAACCAAACGTCATAATGTGATGAAAATCATTATCTTAGTTTAAGTTTTCTTCATATGCTTGCACAGAGTTATTCCACATAACCCGGTAGATACACATTTATTGCTTGCTTGCTTTCTCTCTCTCTCTCCCTCTCTCTTTGCAAATAAAAATATCTTAAACATTAATGAGACAACCAAGCAATCAATCCAATAAAAATTTCTTGACATTGTAATGCGAACTCTGAGGGACAACGGATAAATAGGAAAAAATCTGACATCACCAATAATTGTGCGTTTCATTTTGATTTTTGCTTCTTCTTTTTTTTAAATTTTTTTTTGGTTGTGTTCAATGCTTTCTTCAATCTGGCCGTTTATGCATTCCAAAGCTTCACACAATAACCATCATAAAGAAAAGATCACGAGACACTGTTCAAACAATTCTCTTTTAGTTATATTGTCAACGATGTATATATGAAATATTTAGCATTGGTTGGGGACTGCTGCTGTGTGTTGAGTAAAATATGAATTCGAAGGAATCATGTAAAAATCGTTTCATTTTAGTAAAAGCAAAACAGGCAGGGAAAACATTTGGCTTGAGGACCGAATCCGATGCCTATTATTTATTGTTCCTTCGAAGGGGGAAAGCTTAAAAATGCCAAATAAAGAAACATATATACATGTGCATATATATAAATGTGCATATCCATATATTTATATGTGTATTAAATCTTAATGTACATTTATATACACAGATACATACATAAATACATATATATATATATATATATATATATATATATATATATATATATATAAATATATATATATATATATATATATATATATATATTTATGCCAAAGACCTCCTATTTATTGCAAAGAATTTCTTGACAAGGCCCCTTATATGTAAATATATATATGCAGCTTGTTTGTACGATTCTCTAGTGAAACAATTTTTTTTTAAAAACTGGCATCAATTTAAGTGAACATTTTTTAATTTCCAAAGAAACTTGTAAATGATTGGCTTCAAAATCCGTTAAAGGAAACCAGTCAATGAAATCCTACGCTCCTCATTAAACAACGTTATAATAGCTAGGGCTTGGAAACAATCGCCTCGCAATTAAAATACGCTCGTTGCACGTTTCGAGCAAAACGTGAGTGAAGTTGCAGGTAATTGAAGTTTTAAGTAACAAATTTGCTCTCCGTCGTCTCTAGATATCATTATTGTATATTTAAAGAATCTTTGCAGTCGATCAAAAAAAAAAAAAACAAATTAAAACAACAAATCAAAGATTAACATAAAACCTTTAATTTGGAAACAAAAAAAATTATGCACAAAATGATCCAAAGCATTATGAAATGAAGGAAACAAGTTGATCAGCCTCAACGAAAAGAGACATTCACGCAATGGGAGCTCACGTGAACGACACTTGAAATGCGTTTCCATACGATAAACATAACATTCAAAAGCGCTTACCGCGCTTTCAACTACATTTGCTTCAAAAATGCTGTCACAAATTTCAATATCATTACAGTAAAAATTGTATTTTAACTCAAAAACAATTTCGCGCAAGTCAAAAACATTGCATACAATTGGTGCGAATTTTAGTCATGACGACAACTACATAGACTGTTTAGCGTATTGATTCTTTCGCTAGTGAATAAGGTTTATATCGTTTTTTTTTTTTTTTGTGTGAAATAAAGAAGCGAGATCTTCGCGTGTATTGTTGGGAGATGTCAATACTTCTAGGCATTCAGTCCAAGACAGAGTTCATTTTGATTGGTCGTAAGAAATACTTGCTGGAAAAATCTCTTACAAAAATGGAATAATTGACGATTTGTACTCTTTTAGACAGAATGTTTTTTTGTTTCAATAGCATTAACAATTTTCTCCCCTCACAAAGGCATCCTTGGTCAATATCGTGTTGTTTTAGTTACGTTCACTGCTATCGAAATAATGAAATTATAAAAAAGCGAAGAAGTGAGAAAGCTTTCCATACCATTCCGCATTTTAAACGCTATTGGCCACGAGAAGTAGTCATAGAGAAGAGGAAGTATTTCCCATATTCTGTCTTGCTCTCGGAAAATGATGCCGATCCGGTTTTTGGCTACGAAATATGTTCTATCTTGTGAGACGAAGAACTTGCTTACTTAAGCGGTATAAAATACCACACACACACACACACACACACACACACACTGCTAAGTAATACTTTTTAATGTGTAGACATTATTGCTCAATTCTTTCAGGGAATACCTCCTATATACGTAGGCATGGTTTTGATTACAAAAGATTATTAGCTTATAAATTAGCGTTTTTATGTACTGCCCTGAACTAGGAGGTGGAGGTGGAGGTGGGAGCTGGAACGACAGGAACGAAGGCAACGTAGAAAACCAACAGAGCCAACATTGTCCATCTCTGAACCATTACATGCAATAGAAGTTTAAATTTAGTGGCTTGCGATTGGCAGGGCATACTCAACTTCAAATGTTACTGACTAGCGATGGATAGCACTTTTTTTCCTTTTTTTGCGTCTTAACTCCTTTCAAAACCTGCAACCCTCCTAAGTTAAGCCGAACAATAACTACTGTTTTGTGGTTACTACTGTACTGTGGCAATTAATGCGCCACATTATGGACTCGTTAAATTTTTCCAAAGTTAGGTTGAAATCCACGATAGCGCTGACAGGCAATAAAACTGGGGTCAGGCATTCTTATGACCGCCTTAGCGAGCACATTTGGCTCTCTGATAACAAAATTATTCTAAGATTGTATGTGCTTTGTTTCGGTATTCGGCAAATTCTTAGCCGCTTGCTAGTTAGACGACATACATAAATGACAACATAAGTAAATTCCCGATCGGTATTTATACCCTACACCCTACATTTCTAGCAGAAGGGCTTATCAATCTTGTGCAGATGCATACACAATACCCAGGAGGACTTAAGATAGACACATCTGATATTTTACCGATCGCTAAGATTGTCTGTCCGTCTGTCCGGCAATTTTTCAGAAATTTTTGACAACATGCTTTGGCCCAATGACAAGCACTCTTCAAAGTGATTCGATTCGATGAGAAGTCGTTGTATCAATAATGGTATTAGTCCAAGAGGCGTAGAGTATTTAATAGGTCGACATGGGCTACTATAATATTGTTATTTGTTTTTATTTCATATTTCATAACCCAATGACGAATAAATTTTTAAATTTTTAATTTTTTTTCCCGAAATAGTTACAGGCTTCTTCCCGCTTCCCGTCGTGCGATTTCGGTTAATATTAACTGTGATTAAAAGACATTTTATTAAGATTAGCCCTTGAACTATGTATGATAATTCAAATACCGAGGGATGTATACATGACGAATGCAGTTAATTAGTCTCAAAGTCAGGTAGTGTCATATTATATATCATTAAGTGTAGGAAACGGAATTAGAAAGTCGGCATAATTTCATCTGTGGTTGATGATTATAAACGAAACCAAGAACCAGAAGAAGATCATATAAGACTTAGAGGGAATATTAGATATCCACTACATACATTAAAATTATATACGAAGAGGCGCGTCTCAATTGTTAGTTAACGGTAAGCGTAAAACGACAACTTGTTGTAGACGGTATTACAAAATGAAAATATCGTCACTGTATTGATAATGATGACGATGATGATGATGATGATGATGATGATGACTTTAAAAAAAGAAAAAAATTGTAGGAAAACCGCATTGAGTATGCGGTTATTGTGGTTAACAAAAAGGATTAAAAATGACAATTTATACAACAATAATAATAATGATAATAATAACAACAGTAGCAGCAGCAGCAGCAACAGCACCAACATCAACAGCAACAGCAGCAACAACAAATGAAAGCAACTTTGGAATAAAGGTAACAACGGTTGAAAGTTCAATAACGAAAAGAACGCCATCAACATCATCAACAACAATAACAACAACGGTAATAACAATAATAATAAAAAGCTTGTATTGACAACTTTTTAATCACTTAATCAATATAATCAAATTGAATGCGGTCGAAAGGATTTATGAATGTAAGCGCAACGTCTATATGAGTTTAAATGACTGACTGAATGAAAAGGTTTCAATTCTTCACACAAATGAAAGTGAATCAATTGACATTGAGAATGTCACTTTTTTATTCTCGCCTTCCCCCCATCTTCCCTTTCCCATCATTTTGTGTCTTTTTTGTTTCGATTAATAAAAACTGGGTTTACTTTGCGAAAAGCTGAAAAAAAGTAAATAAATGATTGAAGTAAAAAAAATTACGTCAATTATTAAATAATAATAATAAGAGTAATAAAAGAATAGTAAATATATTAATAGGATTTCTAAAAAGTAATTATTAAAACAAAAATTGTACAAAAGGAATGTAGAGAAAAAAAAGGAAAGGAAATATTACGAGTTTTTATACTCAGCTGAAACCCTACAAGGACATAGCATACCATTCTCGGCGAGTTCCAACAAGATAAGGTTTAAATTTTGAATGATTCCGAACGTTATGTTGATCGTAACTTTTAACTCGAAATTCATACTACACGGCACTCTGACGTCAATGGCATTAATATGAAAAATTAGTTGCGAGTTAAAGTAAAGTTTACATGTATATATGTACTTATGTATATATGTATATATATATATATATATATATATATATGTCCCGGTTTTAAATTCCTTTAATTCAATGATTTCTCGTTTATCTAAATGATTTTATTTGCAAAATTTTTTACGATTCGTTTAATTTTATTGTTGATTCGGTAAATTAAAAATTTTTATACTTAAACATTCCTGCACCACAACCAAAATCAGTCATTCATTTTTCTATGAATGCACAAATGAAAGTTAGTTTGCCTTTGCTCTCTCCTTTTCGTAGTGAAAACTTGTCGTGTATTGACTTTAATTTAAGTCTTCTCTCAACCGATACCAACCAGTTAACGAACCAACCAGAAAATGTTATCAACATCCATCATAATTATCAACATCATCATTGTCGTCGTCGTCGTCGTCATCGTCATCATTATCATCTTATCATCAGAGCTGAAAAATCATTTTATCATCTCTTAATGTTCATTGTTTTCCAGTGACTACATAGTCGTCAGCATCATTTCGTCATATCTACAATGAAGTGATGAAAGGAAATACTTGCATCTCTCTATACACATGCAGACATATATGCTTATATACGTATGTATGTGTGTGTGTGTGTGTGTGTGTGTGTGTGTGTATGTATATATATATATATATATATATATGTGTGTGTGTGTGTGTGTATGTATGTACGTATGTATGTATGCATATATGTTTGTATGTTTGTATTTATGTATGCATGTACGTACATTTACATGCATTTGTATATTCATCGCTTGTTCATCGTGTAATCGTAGTATCAACGTTTAATAACTCTGTTGAATTTTTAGATCCTTTACCCTATCAACTGCTAAAGTTTTTATTCCTAATGAACTCAACTCTTGACTTTTGTCAATTTGGTTTATTAACATGGTTGCTAGTTCTCTGCCAGCATTTCAAATTGTGAATAGTAGTAGTATGGGTTGTCTCCGTGTTTCCGTTCCGTTATAAAGTAATATTTGGAAAATTTTTTACCTTTTATCAGTTTTAACTACATTTTGTAGATTCCATGCATACACGCCCGAACATATACGCACTCACTCATATATATATATATATATATATATATATATATAAACGTTCTTCTCATTCATTCATTCATTCAATCAGTTAACTACTGCCGTTCGTTGGCATTGTTAGTCAATTCATTTTAATTGCTAATTGGTTTGTCAAACATTGACTTGGGTAACAACTACTCGATGAACGATTTAACGAATCGGCACAGAAGACAAGAACAAAAAAACAAAAAAAAACACTGAAAGCAAGTACTTGTAACGAATCCTCAACACCTACCGTTCAAAGTGCAAAAAAAAAAAAACGAAAACAAAAAATCAATAAATAAATAAATTACTTTTTTTTTAATTTTTTCGAGAAAGTTATGAATAATGCATTATATACCTATCTATACACTAGCGAAAATAAATGAGTTTTCCCATTAATCTGAACAAAGCACGAAGTTTTTCTGTCTGGTGCAGCGTTTTCTCAAGTCGCGATTTACATTTTTTTCTTAACCGCTCTGTTATAAATTATAGGAAAATATCGTTTTTTTTTTTTTGATCTAGTCTCTGCTTCTTGTTTATCTTTATAAAAAATCCCTTTCAAATAACAAAAGTGTAGTGCAGTAGTGATAAGCCCTGATAACATGCAAGAAGTGACTCTGACTCTGAAACCTCTGGCTATTTCGTTGCACTCCTAATCTGTCAGTTATTGTCCACAATTTAACAACAGTTTTATGTGGCGATCGTAAGTTTTTCGATGTCCTATAAAACATACTGTGAAAAACGAATCAACGGACAGTTGCTAAATTCACAGATAAATAAAATATCACGCATTATGACGCAGTATGAATTCACCTTAATATAGATGACCTTCAGGAAATAGTAATAATCAGAAATTACTTGCATTAAAGAGTGTTCACGGTATTGATAGCATTAGACTAAAATGATATTTTAATAGCCTTAGTAAGCATTTGAAATCGTCCTTTTGCGTTAGCGTTGAAGGGAGTCTACATTTCGCCAAAGAACTCCAAATTACTGAACGATATTTAAGATAATGCGCTAACAGTAAGTGTTCTTTGCGAGATGGCTAACGCAAGAGTGTAGTGATTGTAGGAATTCTGGCCCCATAAGTGTTCAGGTACAACACGGTTTTCACTGCATATCAAAAAAAAATGACAAAAGTGACATTTACTTTAGAGTAAAGCAGCAAAACTCAACACGTCAAGCGAATATTTTAGTAAATTGACTTCTTGGAATCGTATATATACGGATTGTTAATATTAATCTCAATATTAATCTCGATAGTTGTCTTAGATCGGAAGCTATAGAATTCTTTTTAAATAAAATTCCACGCTGCCCTTCACAATATCTAGATTCACGTCAGTCTTATGTCAATGAATGCATTGGAATGAGAAGATTGAAAAGTCACAACATATACTGGATACGCTTAAGAAATTAAGCAAATCAATAAACAGTCCGACTGCATATGGTACTTCTTCAATTTATATAAACATCGTGTCTGCATTGTTATATCGTTCCGAATAAGAGGCCATCATATCTGTTTTGTGCTAAATTTGCGCATGTTTTTTCTCTTATTACGATCTGTACATGCAACATCCAGAAGGACTTGAGGTAGACATAGCTTTCATTAGACCGATCGATTCAGAATCCCTTTCTAAATTGATTTAAGCCTGTCTGTCCGTATGTCCATCTGTTTGTCTTTTTCTCTTGTGTTCAACTTGCAGGTCACAATTTCTGAGTTTCGAATTTTGATGAAATATGCTACACCGACGTGTTTTGACCCAAAAGACAAACACTATTGAAAATGGTTTTCAACCACTTCCCATATAAGTTATTGTTTTCATATGTCGCATATAAAATAGAAAATTTGGCCTTAAGTTCGGTTTTAAGGAAATCGACGGACAATCAAATTTTAATCTAACTGATCAACAATATGTTACGTAATATACAGACGACCCTAAGTTTGTTAAGTTTCCTGCCTTTTCGTACAATTTGCGAAAGTTATTATATAAAAAAAAAAAAAATTAAGCCGAATTCGGACTATTAGCGTTGCTATTGTCAGTACCGGGATTAGGTCACGTAATATTTACCATTTGATGTAAGAGTTCACGTAATATCTTTTATAATATCTTTTATTAAATCTTGGACCACCATAGTAGTTGATTGTTTAGTAAAAAAAAAAAATCCTCAAGCAAACGATTTCCAATACACCCGGAAGCTTCGTCACGGAGAGTTCACGTCGCCAGGAGCGCCCCTGATACAGAAATTTATTTTGCCTTCAATAGGGGAACGGCAAAGTCGACTACTAATAACATAGGACTTAACTTGAATTTGTTACTTTCTAACATCTTTGTACCCAGAATTTTCCTTCTAATTAAATTAACAAGATAACCCTGCCCATTTTGGCATGACAGTAAAACTTTGTCAATGTTTGACAAATATACAGCGACAAAGTAAGTCGATCTTAAAAAAACCCGAATAGGAATTATTTCCATACTTTTGATAAAACGTAACGTAAAACTTGAAGATAGTACTTTGACCTCATAGCGCTGATTGCGTCCTATTTAATCATCGACTTACAATAACCTAAGATTTCATTGATTTCAACTGAAGCTTGGTTTTTTTTAAATTTCTGTTCTAAAAGCAACGAATTTTAGTTAAATTAAAATTAAGTTTAAATAAAGCATTTGCACTAATTACGGACTATCTAAATACCGATATGATTCACAATTTAATATAAAACATGAGCGACCAAATACACTTTTAATCACCGTTAATGCATTGCGTTGTTATCGTCATCAAATGATCTTCTTCTGTCCATTCATTTGCACATGTACGGACACAAAACACACGTAATAGGAGTGCAAAAAACCGAATCAACGATTTTCTAGGCTTAATAATAGACACACATATGCATACATAGATACACACACACACACACAAACACATAAACACACACTTATATATATATAAAAACACATATATAAACATACAAACGCACAAACACATGCATATGAATAGTGATACGGTGATACAAGCAATGCGTGTGTAAATATGTGAATACAAAATAAAAAGCCATGCATTTAATTAATGAAAATTTTGCATTTTTACAATTCCATCCAATCTGTCGAATGATTGACGTTTTTACTTTGAAAAATCAATGGTGAAAATGGAGGAAAATTGAAATAAAAACAAAATACAAAAAGAAGAAGAAGAAGAAGAAAGCAACAAAAAAAAAAAAGAACGAAAACACGAATGGTTCAAATTTACAAATGTAATGAATAAATAGTATAAATGCAGTCCTTTATAAGTGTGTGTGTGCGTATATGTATGTGTGCATGCACGAATGAATGAATGAATGAATGAATGCGTGTGCGTGTGTGTGTTTGTATGTGTGTGTGTGTGTGTGTGTGTGTAAGTGTATGTTAGCATTAACAGGCAACCAATAAATAAAGTCAATCAATACAAATGCAAATAAATACAAAATAATAGTACGCGTAAAAAAAACTGCATTTTTTGTGAACAATTTTTTTGGCAGTTTTTTTTTTGTTTTTTTTCCTTTTTCAAGTTATCAGAGATTTCTCGCGTAGTTCAATGTGCGTGATATACTTACAGTCAGTCACACCTGCAGGTATACATGCAGGCAGGTGAATAGTCGAACTAGCAGACACATCCATTTCAATCGGTCATTCATTTTGTAGGCGAAATAAGAAAACACCAGGATAAGTGTATCTCCAGCTTTTAATAGACCAACCGCGCCATGAGCAAACCAACTCACCAGTCAGCCAACCCTTATGGATAAATAAATGGGTAACAAATGCTTGTACGTACAAACGTACGCACCAACGCACATCTCACACTGTAAATGCACAAACGCACCCTTACACATGCATGTACACACTCTTCTACATAAGTACACACACACACACACACACATATATATATATATATATATATANAAACGCACCCTTACACATGCATGTACACACTCTTCTACATAAGTACACACACACACACACACATATATATATATATATATATATATATATATATATACACATATATATATAGAAACATATGTATGTATGTCTATAACGTATAAATGTATTTTCCTTTGTCGCGTTGGTTTGCCAAACGCGAACTCGTTTATGTTCGAGCTCCAATTACTTTTATTTCGAAATTTGTGCGTTTTCTGCGGCCAAGTCTTGATGCTGCTCTTGTCGTTGTTGGAGTTGTTTCTCATTCTATCCCTTTCCAATAGAGCCGTATATGAAATGGTAAATGGTTACGGCGATGATGATGATGACGTTTCGGGTCTTTCTATATATGTTTTGTGCGTTCGCATAGCTTTTAATTGGAAAATGCATAGCATTGCATTTCGATACGAATTCGATTTCTGTTTGTTTGATTTTGTTTTCCTCTCTTTTTCCTTCTTTTTTGGGTTCTTTTTTTTCCCCTTTTTTATTCCTTTTTTTGTTTGCCAGCAAGCAAGCAAAAACAACATTTTTATAAATGTTGTTGCTGTTGTTAGTGTAGTTGGTAACCATATCAGTCAAAAATTCTTCTTTTTCGACGTGCATGTGCATGCTTGCTTGCTTGCTTGCCTGATATTTAAATATATACAGCGTGCATCAAATCATTTTATAAAGCCAAGCAACAACAATAATAACAATAACAACAAAATTTAAAGCAACCAAATTTCGCGTTTCCATGTGCGCGCAGCAGAAGCATTTCGATTGCACTTGCATTTGTATTGCATTAGATTGGATTGCATTGCATTGCATATTATTGCAATACATTGTTCCGATTGCATGTCTACGTATACATGCATGCATTCATTGTGGTCGCGGTTTTTCTAACACTCATACGTCATGTGAAGCTTCTAAACAAATTGCATGCATTGTAAATTTACACTAAAAACAATCTTTTGTTGTAGGTACCTTCAGTTGTATTAGTATTAGTATCAGTATTAGTATTACTCTTAGTACTGTTGTTATCGTTGTTGTTAACGCTTACCTTAGTTTATTATGTAACCGAGCTTTGTGTAAATTTCAAATCATTTAAGTCGTCCGCGACGCCCCTCAGAGAATTTAATACAAGATGAAAATATTTTATTTAATTGATCTTCAGAGTCACGCAAACAAAATTAATTGTTCATGCTACGATTAATTTAACGCGCAAACATCCAAACATTCCTACAAACATAAATATCTACGCAAGCAGGCTAATGCGTTACATTTGTGATTAGCAAAATTTCGATCTTTTTGAATAAATCTTTTTTAACATGCGAACAGAGCACTAAAGTTAACCAGCTATACCTTATTTTTTTTTTATTTTTTGCTTTTCCTTTTGAGTCGAATAAAGAGATAGATACCGATAATAGTTTCATTGTAAAGCGATTTGTCCGATTGTCAGTCTTTGTTTTTGCTTGTCTGTCTGCCTTGTCTTCGGTTAATTCGATTTGTCAATTTCTTTACCATGGTTTTATTGTGCGGTCGCAAAATGTGGTCACATAGTTATGTACGAACAAGTATGCATTTAATACCTACTTCTTTAGCTACATCAATAACATGGATTCCTATTCTATTTTTTTTATTTTTTTTTATTTTTCATTTCAACCAATAATCCGTCTTAGTCGGGTGTTTCGCATAGCATTAAATCTCTGCTGTAAGCATTTAATTTTCAATTCAATTAATATTATTGTTGTTGTCGTTTTCTTTTTTTTAAAGCTTGTCAGGGCTTTAGCAAAGAGAACAAACAGAATAACATTTCTATTACGTATTTAAGTTAGTAAATCAATGAAAACTTAGGCTGAGAAATTTTGTACATATAATGTAACAATGGACAAAAGTGGCTATCTGGCTTACCTTGTTGCAACAAGCGAAGGGGAACTACGAAACCTTCAGCGTGTCTTTCACTACGTCCTTGTTTTTCGATTACGAGGGAAAAATAAGAAAGAACCGTAATAGGCAGGCATTCAATTTAGATGATAGTTGTCGAAGATACCCTCCGAACGCATGTAGTTATCCAACAATCCGCGGTTTTTCCCCCCTTCTTCTTGCGTCACTATAGGAGAACAAGAAATTTCCGATTTGGCATCGAAGTCATCCATCCATCCAGAGTAGAGTACCGTGGAGTATTTGCGAGTATTGTGTAAGCTCTATGAATGGCGACGGGGTCCACAAACCAGACAACTGTTGAGAAACTCCTAAGCTGCGTTACAAGTGTTAAGGAACTTAGTGCTTAGTTTTCATAACAATTAAAAGGTATTCGCTTAGGCAAATGTGTCTCAAGAGTAATGAGAGGAGTATGGGACAAGAACTTGTCAAGAGACTTAGTTTCGTTGTAATTAACAGACATTCGCTTGATCTAAAGAACGCTAGGCATATGCATCTGAAACATAATTTATATTACGTCACTCAACAAATCTCCGATTTGACGGACACATCGTATCTTTTGAAGGTTGATATTATTATCCAGAACTCATACGGATCTTTTAACGTAATGCAATTACAAGGTTGTTACTTTTAAGAAGACAAACGTCAAAAAGATTAAAAAAGCCAGATATTTCTATACGAGAAAGAAATTATTATTATCCTCTGCGATATAACAAAATCGCACATGTCTTTGGTAGGTCGGAATATTTTGGACTCTGGTAACTCCTTATCCCCGGGGCAGTGAGCTTCTTGTTGTTTCTATTTATTTCTTACTTGGAGATCGGCCGATCGGAACAATTTTTTCCTCCTCCTCCTCCTTAATTCTACACCTAAGGCATAGCAGCATTATACGCTGGCAGCTGAAGTATCGTAAAAGTATTGCAAACTGAAATTTGCATTAAGAGAATTTCTTAAAGATTGCTTTATGCAATCGGGTTTCCCTTTCTTTTTTTTATTAATTTTACTTATATATAGCAAGGTTTCGCAAACGAAAATTCCAACCCTGTTCGCTTTAGACATTTTTACCAATTAACTCTTTTATGGATATTCTTGATAAAGTAAATTAATTATGGTAAGGGCTTTGCTAGCAAAGTTTTCAGACCAAAACAGCTACAATCACAAAACCCATTGCGCACAGCCATAAACTCATAAAAAGACGCACTTCATCATCATAATAAATTCAAAAACTGTTAATATACATTAAAAAAGAGAACGTAAGTTTATTATTAAATAATATTTAAATTTCATAAAAAAAAAAATGCAGAAAACTTCATAGGGTACAAAATAATTTGAAAGGTGTGGAAATAATTTGAACTCGTGCTTGAAATACGACCAAGAAAATAAAGATGAAGAAATTAAATAATAAAAAAAAAGAAGCGAATCATGGCCCACCCTAGCCTAGAGTTATTCATAAAATAATTTCTCAAGCTAAGGCTTTATAAGAAGCGAAGCGAAAAAGTTGAAAAAGTGCTCCAATCTGGAGGATTTGCAATAGCGCTGATCCTTGGATCAAAACATATCAACAAATTTCATCAAAATACCTCGAAGATTGCGGCTTGTAGATTGAACACAAGAAAGAAAGACGGACAGACAAGCTTAAAACAGTTTAAAAAGTACATGCGAATCGATCGATATAATAAATGGCGGGACTATCTCAAACCGTTGTAGGTGTCGCATACATCTACCCAAACTCAATATACCCTTGTACCAAAAGTGCTTTACAGTCTAACTAAAAACATAATAAGCAAGTATTATAGCAAGATGCGAGAAACAAACAGAGATTATTTGTTTATTTCGCAATGGAAACAGCATAGCAATGCAGACGCTATGTTAAAATATATGTGGAAAGGAACTACATAAAGTTAGAAAATTCATTAAAATAATTTGGGGAATAAAAATAAATGAATTTCTAAATTGGAAGATGATCCGGTAAGAAAAATAAAAAACTTTTTAGGTTTCTTTGCTTCATGTCGCCATAGCGTCTATGATTAATGCCTAACATGAAAATCACATGAAAATCGTTCGCCTGATACTTTCGATGTCATTACACCTTTCCTCTTATTTGGTGGCACACTTTCCGGAAGTCTGAGCCAATAGCAATACATTCAGGCGAAGTATTAAACATTCTTAAGTATTCTTAAGTGCTCTTAAAATCTTTAAAACTGTTTCGATTAGTCAGTCAGTCGATCGCAGCAGAGATTTCATGTTCGAACCTTTTTAATTATTATCGTTTATAATAGAATATCAAACTTTTCAATTGCATTTAAATCTTTAAATTTCAATCATTATTAGCAACAAGAGGAAAAGTAATGGACACAGGAAAAAGAAAAAAAGAATGAACGGATTAAAATAAAGACACAGAGGAAAAATTGAAAATTGTTGATACTAAACTTAACGAGCCAATCGACAAAATCAAACTCACTTGTAAATGATAAAGTTGAACAGGGTTAATATAAATGTATGTATATATGTATGTGCGTGTGTGTGTGTGTTCGTGTGTTTGTGTGTATAAATAGCGAAAAATACTGACAATTTACGTTTGCACTCGTAAACTTTTCAAGTGGAACTGGAAACGTAAAATAAACTCACTGTGCCACACTTCTTTTATTTTTTTTTATATTTTTGTTTATTTTTTTTGCTTTTTCTCTCTCTTTTTGTTGTGTTTAAGCGTAACAACAGCAAAAACAATCATCAATAACATCACGGCTGTGACTGTTTACATATGTATCTGCATATGTTCATCTACATATATAAAGAACAAATAGACATTTAGGAGAGCAAAAGGATGAGAGAAGAAGAGATATGTAGGGAGAGATAAGCAATGTATTGGGAAAATATCACTTGCACCGAAACAAAAAATAGAAACAAAAAAAAACTCCTTTGGGATTGTTTTCGATGATGAAAAAACGAAAATGAAAACAGTTTAGGATTTGGTTAAAACGGAAAATCCTTCAAGTGTTGTCAGTGTATATAATGGACGCAAAACAACAGTAACGACAACAACAACAACAACAACAACAACAACAATAACAGCAGCAGCAACAACGAGAGCAACTAACTAACGAAAGTCTCGGCAACAAAACACGGGAACACGAAAGGCAATAATTTCTGCAAACACGTTACGCTTAAAAGAAAGATAAGATCATAAAAGACCTTACAGTGGGTTTAGGGCGAATCTTTTACTGTAACATTCAGAAACAGCCAGCCCATCATGGAAACATCGTGAAAACGTTTATGATTTGATATACAATTTATTGACACAACAAACATGAAATCCATCCAATCCATATATATCCATATAGTCAGACATATAAAGAAATTCGCAGGTATGGCAATGGCACTCACTCAGATATTGGCATATATTCGATATCTTTCGTGTCTATCTTTTTAAAAATCGTTTAAAGAGCAGTTGACCTTCATTTCGATTGCTAAGCAATTGTAAGCCGACGATCTCCCATGAGATCGATGTCAGGTTAAATTAGAAACAATATAAAAGAAAGGCCTGAATCCGCAATAACATCTTTAGATGTTACAGACGAGCTGATCAAGAGAACTTATGCGATTACGCGAGTGGAGGAAAAAAATAAGAAAAAAATGTAAAAATAAAAAAATCTGTGGAACATTTTTATACAATCAACGTATCACAAAATCAAAGAGCTATACACACATACGTATATAGATACGTATGCATACGTGCAGAATGCTATCTTCTGTTGACCTCAGTCTCGTGGCCAAATAGCTGATGGCCGATATATTGTATCCATATATACGGACATACGAATGGTCGTGCGTTATATATGTTATGTATGTAGTGATAATAACATAGTTAGAGTGCATTAATCTCTCACTGATTTAAGCCTACCATCAAACGATTTAACGGTACTTGGTTTTTCAAGTTCCTACTCTAAAGTTCTAACAACGAAATAAAACGCGAGAAAAAGGGAAAAAGGAAACAACAACAACAACAACATATATATATATACATATATGTACATATTCAAAAAGCGTATAAAAATCGTTAAAGGGTCATAAACTCTTCCGTTAAAATAACATAAAATAGACAACAAGAGCATCAGTCAAAACAACTAACTATAAATAATGACATCAATGGTTCAAACAGTAAAATGACAAAAATATTGCTTTTATTATAAAAATGTAGCAAAAGTTTTTTCAACAAATTTTTCTGAAAATCTTTTTAGCCAATTGCTATATCGCTTTAGTTTTTGTATCGAACCACAATTTATTATCTATTAGTTTTTAGTAATGTCAGTCCATACGATCGTTAGCAAGTGTCTAACAATCGATTCAAGAAAGTCATGGTCATGCGGTAATATTTTAAGGGCATCGCTTAGCATACCCTGGATAAATGTATGAGCTCTTGACACAAAATGGTCAAGAATCGCTCATTATTTTATGTCTTATGTTTCATAGTTTACTTTTTTTTGTTTTGTTTTTTTTTTTTTTTTTTTTTTGCTGCATTTTGTCACATAATCTTTAGTCTCCTCTCCTACTCATTGCACATAATCATAGTCATCATCATGATCATCATCATCGTCATCATTATCATTGTTGTTAATTGAGGTCGTTATACTAATTAATGCGGGCATTGTTTAACTAATTGTTGCTGCTGTGATTTGTTTTTATGGTTTTTACTAAATTTTGTTTTCTCTTTTTAATAATCTCTTTCACTCTTCCACCGTAAAACTATTCGTGTATAATTGCGATTTATGTCCTCTATCTCCACTCTCGGTAGGTGTCTAACATGTGTGTTAAGTAAATGACTTTTGTCACATTATGTATTACAATGCATTTCGAAATGGATGGATGGACTTTTTTTTTTTCTTCTGTCTATAATATTGCTAATTATATCTATTAATTGTTTTCAATTGGTTGCTGTGGTCTTTGTGTAACCGAAATTTTTTTCAACCTTGTTGTAATTTTTTTTTTTTCTTTACTTTTGTGGGCTAATATGACCTTTCATGGCTGCGGTAGGATATCTGCACAAAATGTGGTAAAGGAATATAACCATCAAAGTGTATGGAAAGTGGATCGAATTGTTTCCTTTTTTTGTTTTTTTTTTTTTTTAATTTGAATCAGAGATCCTTAAACATTTTCATATGGCAGCAGCAGAGTACATATTTGAACTGCAAAGACTACAGTGCGCTTACACGGAGAGTACCTTCACTGATTTCATCAAATCATTTCACTTGCAATCACTGGCGTTTAGTTAGCATTCCAAAAATCAAGTCGTTAATTTCATCTTAATTCTGTCTGGTGGAGAGAAAATTGAAAAAATGATGAAAAAAACATTAACTATTCAAGGACAATTTAATTCGGCCGTGATATGTTCCATGTTTAGTGTTTATCATTCTCCTCCCATTCAATTACATGCAATGGTGTTTCTTTTCTTTGTTTTTTTTTTTTTTTTTTTTTTTTTTTGAAAAGCCAACATACATCCTTGCTAGGTTAGCGACGACAAATTATCCCAAAAAAACCAAAAAGATTAACTTTGTTTTTCTATTCCAGTAAACTGAGCTTGAACATCAATCATTTCACTGAAATTATAATGTTTTTCTTAGCTTTCGTTCGCCTTGGTTTTCACATAGCGCAATATCGTGATTTTTTGCCCGATTTCGACTGAAATTATTATATGAAAATGCATGAAATGTATGAGAAAAGCTCTTAGAGCAAATGCAATATGAAAATGAAAGATTTCCTACACGTAGCGTTCGTTCTCGAAACTTAGCATCCTATATACATATGAATGGATTTTCAATATTTTCCGTGTATTTAGCTCATAATGAAATTACTATGCATAGCAACTGAATCCACTCTAAGAGCACTAATGACGAGAGTACAAAATATAAATTTGGCTAAGACTGAATCCTTTCATATTTCGCATACAGTTTACTGAATTCGCTCGTCTCTTTGTAACATGCAGAAATATTTATTAAAGACGTAATAAGGCCTACATTTTTCTGATTAAGATATTAAGTCCATTTACCTAAAACCAAGTCTGTCCGCCCGTCGGCTGTCTGCTGTTCGGAAAGTCACGAAAACAAGAAAAAATGTACATAGTGTGTGTGGGCGTGTGTGTAAACATATGTACATACGCATACATATATACTCGCGTAATTTAATTGGTTTATTGGGCTTAGTTTTTGGTCACAGTTTCAGTGGCGGCTATGAAATCTGAGGCATAATGTTTTATTTGAATTCCACTGCCGAATCTCACCCATCTTCAAACCCGACGTATACCTGTGATATATATATTATGTCTAAATTGGTAGCTCTGTAACCGACATCTGTGTCAAATTTCACATCAATAACGTCATCAGTGTTTAAGATGCGCTTGGTTTTGTACGACACAAAAAGTATTTTTCGCGGTTTTTACAATGTGTGTGTTTGTGTTGAGCAAAGAACTACCAATCGGACATGAAACGCATTATTACGTGTGGTGCAACCTTCATACCTTCACCGCATACGATCCGGCAACAACCGACCAAGCGCGCGTGCAAAGACACGCCATGACCGAAGATACAGCAAGGGACAAGGTTTTCTGCGATGTTGTGCACTGTTAATTCCTGTCGCCAGGTCAAACTCTTAACAAGGAGTATTATTTGAGTTTGAGGATTACTTTGAAGGGGACGAAATGCATTTAAGGAAGAAAAACTTCGACTAAGTGGGCTGAGTAGGCAAAGGATCTTGACTAATAACTCAATGGTCGTGAGCTCAAATCTCAAGTGCGGTAGAGTTTTCAATAAAGTCGATCGCCCAAGATAGTAGTGCTTTAAGACTTTAGTCTTAGGATTTATTTCCCTGGTTAAATTAATAATAATAACAATAAAATAGAAAAATATTCAATTGGTTTTACTTTTTGAGCGCAGTACTAAATAGTCGCAATTGATCGACTCGCATTACTACTAATACATGAAAATAGAAGACATTGTTATGTTCCGATTCGATTTGATCATGCCCGTCCAACACTCCATCTGGCTTCATTTAAAGCAAAGGACTGAAGTTTTGTACGTAATTTACTAAAATAAATTCACTGATCCTGCTTACAATTATGCATTTGATAGCCAGAAAATATGTTTCCAAATAGAGAGTAGTTATCAGAGATTCACCTTATGGCCTACACAACCCAATAATTTTTTTTATATATAAAAACATATATATAGACATATATCAACGTATTGAAAAGCTTAAAAAGTTTGGAAATTGAACACTGTTCAGATCTAACATATGAAAAGATCGTTAGCATGACATGACAGACATATAAGTTAAGCATTCGAAAGCATGACTGCAGCATAAATTGCATGACAGAATTTTTCATCAAATTCAAACCATAGTATAACCTGATAAATACCTGAAGAGTAGTTTATTTAATGTAAAGCCGTAGCGGTGTAAAGGGTAGAGATTACAATCTGGTCTAGAAGTTATTGGACGAGCAACTCTAAAAAAAAGTTTACAATTTTGAAGATCGACCCTTTCCAACTCTATATACGCAATGATGTTATATTATTAGATAGCGAATAGTCAGGAGAAAAAATTAGTGATCAGAGTGTTCAATATTTATTCCTTTATTTACATTAACATTTAGTTTACATAGTACAGCAACAACAATACGAACAACGAATGCAGCTGAACCAAAACAACGGGAGTAATACGCCAAAAGTCGTTGATGACGTTTCAGCGTGATGATGTTACCGCACATAGCACTGAACCGAAACATGTTACCCTCATCGGCTTATTCATCAAGCATCACTCCTTCCACTTACCGTCCGTTTCCATCGGCGACTTATAATAGTTGAAGCTCTCGGTGACAATACTTGAAAAATATGCTCTCTTTTATGGCCGCCCTCAATGCACTAGACATCCTTTCACCATGGAAATCACATTTTATCAGACACACGGTAAACATAGTGGCTTACGATGGACAATAGCTTAAATAACATTTTTTTTTACTAATCTCTTGGAATAAGTGCTTTTTCTCATAGAGAACGCTAGTAAGGAGTTGCTTCTATAGCTGATACAGCGAATAAATACGTAAGCATCATGTGGTACTCATAAATATTACAAATAGTTGACAAACTTAATTCAATCATTGCGAAGAATATGATGATGTGAGCAAAGAGCAATAGATACCCACGTGCAGGTAATGTAAAGTATTTGAAAAACGCTATATACCCACACAGCGTAATTCGTTGGCGCTAATCAAATTAAAAAAGCAATACCTTCTTTATTTTCGCGGTAAACTGGTAAAAATTATTACCTGTTTCCATATAAAGCCAGACTTTTGCGAGTAAATTCAAGAAATCGTTTCATCACTTCCACATTTTCCGCATTCATTTAGTACACCAAAGTACTATTTTTCGGCGAGCTGTTCCGAGAAATTTTAAAAAGTGCAAATTTTTTTCACATAGCAACTTTCTCAAAATAGGTCGTTGAATGGAAAGCGGCCTCTGTATTAAACACAAAAATATACGCATAACGTGTTAGACATAAGACCAAAAGGCGAGTTTTAATCGATTCAGAAATTGATTCCGGATGAATTGGCGCAATGGTAGGTAGATCTATCTCGAAAGCCCATCAAGACGTTGCCCATATCTGCGCGAACTTAACATATTCTTAGCACCAGTGGTGCAGCGTATACACAACTTTCAACTCCACCGCCGAAATGTGTGATTGTGCGCATTTAGTGTTAGACATAAATATTATATAACATATATATATTTCTTTTCAATCACTTAGCACCGAATGCATACGACCAGTTTGCTAATACGGCATACTATAGACAAGAAGGTGAAGCTTCAAAAGCACAGCAAAAACTCACTCAAAATGTTGTATAATTTTCTGCCAAAACCATTTAAATGATCGGCAAAGTAAAAGTTTCGAAGCACATACCTTCAACGTGCAGGTCTGTGAGTTATTAGTGGCGTGATCTGGTGTCTGACTATGTTATGTTAATATCTGTTCCTTATACTTTAAATACTATAAGGAATAAGTTGAATGCCAATCCAGGAAATGTGGGTGAGTCGAATGCAAGAGTATGCATAATAGTGTCACGCGTAATGGCGATAATCCTACTGCATTATAAACTAAAACTACTCAATACATTGGTGACAAGTTTCCCACTCACTCGTAAGGCACATATTCTGAGGAGAATGTCTCTGGGGATGCCAAGCAGCAGTAATAACATTGCGAATAGTTCGATTGAATCAGGGCGTGACGATTACCTGTTGGGTGCGGCGTTTCAAAGAGTATTCGTTGTGGTTGAATAATAATAGGTGCTGGTAGGCACCTGGGTCCAGAGGTAGGTCCAGAGAGAGGGAGAGTTTAAACCACATTGAACTCTTCATATACGGTACTCCAGTCTTGGAATAGACTCTATCAGTTGCACGATTATCTTGCAAGCAAGGGCGGACGCCGCCGACCACTCGTAAATTACCCAATAAGCCTATGGGCTACATCTAGTAAGCCGTCAAGGCAGGTGCAAAGAGTAATCGTCAAAGACTACTCTAGTCACATACCATTGCCGCTTCGTTTTTATTAAAAATGTCCGCATCAAAATTCATATTTCCATAATAAGCAGACCAATATGATTGATAATCTAATGTACCGTAAGAAATACGAACTCTTGGCAAGAGTTCATTCATAAATGCCTCCGAAAGAAAATTCAAAAACATAGTCACTTTAGTAAGTAAAGTAAGCAAGTAAAAAAGGCGATTCCATTAAAATGTAAATGAAGAGCCGTTTCAAGGTCGAAACTAAATACACATTTCCCGAGACTATGTCATACATCGACCGGGTCTTTTCATTTTGTCTTGAAATTTTACTCAACTCTTTGCAACACAGAGATGATTAATGATTCTTGATATTAGCTGTCGGGTATGGACTCACGGATATTGATAAAGTATGAAAGAAATATCTTTCGATTGTGAAAAACATATTCAACTTGCAATCGACTTTACGTCACAGTGAAAACCATTATTACCGACCCAACGCGATTTTCTATGAATCTACTGAATTAACAATGAATTTACTTTTTATTTTGTTTCAAATCATTCAACGAGGCCTCACTGCTCACTGATTCTATGAAATCATATTTTCAGAAAATTTTTGATTAACTGTTCTGGGGGCAAAATTATAATGTATACGGGACGATACAAGCGGCCAAACCAAGAAATGATAAATATGAGCATGAGCTGTCATGCTCCCGTTTGTTTCATGCAAAAAAATAAATAAAACTTGCCGCGTTCCTATCTACGAAGGCGCATTATTAATAAATCCTTTCACTTTTTTGTTTTGATATAAATTTAGAAAAATTACCCTATGTTTTGTAAACATAGGGTGATTATCTATATATCCCTTAAATTCATCTATGCAATGCATGTTATAGCTTAACATGACGGCTTAATACGAAATGGGCGGGATTTGTTTAATTCGAAGAGAGGCGCAGTTGTAACAACAACGCGATGTCTTATATCGATGACTTAGTGTTAAATAGCAAAACCATTGTCATAATTGTCGCTAAATGCAGAAGGACAGACTGACTTTGCTTTAGGCGCGATAAATGAATTTAAAGAGTAAATGTAAACAACAGTGTGGATCATCCGGTATATTTTTAAGACGTTGATCTCTACTTTATAACCGTTCGTCGCCTTTAACTTTTTAATGATATTTCGTAATTCTCTCACATTTTCCGACATGGACATAAGCCTTTTTATTTTGATAGCACACCTAAACGAAACGCATACATTTTCCAAGATTTCTCATCGACATGATGCACAATAAATTTGTGTCCAAAATTTCAAATCCTTATTCGCCATCAAAAACTAGGTGCAGATAAGAATTTATTGAGGCTTTCGAACAAGCGTAATATGGCAAGCGTTTATTGGCAGTACACGTCCATTGTCAAATTGAATTTTCGAAATGCAGCTGAGCACATTCATCCTCTGAGGCAAGGGTTTACAATAGTTGCACTTTCAATAAACGAATACGAAGACATGCTTGCGCTGAGGCACTTTAAAATCTCATCTTTATTAAGAGTATGTGGTACGTAGTATCAGCGTCTGCTTAGAAAGTTCGGAGTGATATGAATAGAATTATAGTCTATCATCAATGGGAATTGAGAAGTTTCAAGTGGTTTTTAAGCAGATGTCCACTAACTACGTCCGCTACCGGGACCACAAGGCTTTCTCAGCGTTTCCATCCACTCGTACTTGAATTGTCTGCATATCGCCCGGTCGATTTTTAATCACACTGCCTTGCCCTGGAACAATTTCCCACCGTGCCTAATGTTTCCAAGTTTAAGTTAAGCGTCCACCAGCACTACTTCCTCTTTCCATCCATCTCTATCTATAATCCTTCGCAAGCACCATCGTACTCGTTCTGAGTGGCTGATCATACACAAAAAACCAGAGACAATAAATGAAAAGCTCAATATTTTTTTTTGCTTATTTTCCACGCAAGTAACAGTGTCTCCATATCAATATTCAGCTTACATTGGTTTTGAAATAAAGCAACAATAAATAATTCGATCAAGTCTTAATTCACATATTCAATGTATGGCTGTCTGTCTTGTAGATGGAAAGACCGAAGTCTTGACAAGTTTTCTCGAAAACCTTTTAAAAAAAATCTCAATTAAAAGAATTCGTTGTTTTGATAATTTTTTCGGAGCACGACCCTACCAACAGAAATATTATAATAGGAGTTAAAAACACAAATTTAAATAAGATTTTAAAAAAGCGCTTAAGTTAAGCGATCAGATGAGAAATACAAAAAATTTCCTTTTCATACAAGTCACCGAAATGCTTAGAAGGTCAGAAATGAGATTTCGAAGGATTCCGTTTTTAAATACTACTACTTACCGCTCCGGGGGCACAGACAAGCTATCACTTGAGGCACATTTAAATAAGCTAATGATCGAAAAATATTAATTTGAAAAACTTGATACTCCAGGATACGCTGCCTTGCAATGGTTAAGTGATATGTAGATTCGACAAAACAAAAATCGTCTTACCATCGAGGTAAAGTCGAAATTCAATGGAAAAGATTTCACGTATATGGTTTTTTTGTTTTTTGTAAAAATATATTTATTTTTAATTTTTCAACTATTTCGTTTTTTGTTTTCCTTCGCTTCAAACTTAACTTACAATAGATAAATTTTTTTTATTAATATAATCGAAAAATAAGAAACAAATGAAATATTTACTAAAGAAACAAAATTAACACACATTTAACCTTGAGAAAAAAAGGTTAAACATCATATTTTCAATCTCTCCGCTTAATGTTCTTTTTTCCTTTTCCTTTTCTTTTTTTTCTTTTAACTTTTAACCAAAAGTCGCGTCAAACAATAATTGTTCCTGACGATACGCGTTTTGATTTCATTTATCAGAAAATATCAATGCATCGATAACGAACTCTATATACGATTTTATGAACCAAGCATAAAAATCCGTCAGAATTCGATATAATTCCTTCTTCTTTTCTTTTCTTTTCATAATTTTAATCGTTAGATAAGTGTGTGTAGGGTGCTGATCGTGTGGAGTACTTTAAAAAGTTCAACTTAAATACTATATCACAAGCTTTGTGGTTACTGCTTATTTCATTTCCATGTAGTAGTTACCAGTTTTTCTTTTTCTTTTTTTTTTTTATATATCACAACAAACAAAAAATACACTCATGCTTTGGCCAGACAGCCATTGTTTTCACTATGTGGTAATGATGCTACCGTCGGTTCTGCACAACCTTGTGTTAACTAAGCGATTTTTCTTTACCACGAATGCAATGCAACGATAATTACATTGCGATTAAAACGACTCCAGGATAAGTGGCTATACATATATATATATATACACATATATATATATATATGTGTATGTATATATATAACGCTAATGATTTAGCGTTTGTCCTTTGGCCAATTCTTTGGCAAACTGTGTTAGAATGAAAATATTGACGACTTGCTGCGTCAGAAAATCACCTCAGTACGGACGCCACACAGTCTTTTGACTGCAGGTGCCATTCTTGATTTTTGTCGCATTAGTTACGCCGGTTTCGGTGGATGTATACCGGGTCGACTGCGAGCGTTCATGGTATATGGCTTTTAGGGAGGAGGGAGCTTTCAATTCAGAGCGTGGACGGGGTACACTGATTTGTTGGCCGGGCGATGAACGTGTCGAGTCAACCGACTTATCTAGATCTTCCGTCGAACCAGTTATGCTAGGTATTTGAGGACGTAATATGGGAACAAAAGCCGATTTTACCACATCGATATGCTCGTCATCTGAATCAGCATCAGAAGCGGAGTGCTCGTGCACTGAACCAGTTTCCAAGGAGTTGTTGAGTCTATTATGACTTCTCGTTAAAGGTGGCGATGAGGATGAAGGTCTTGAAGAAGCAGGACTAATGTGAGCTGTACTGATATGTTCCGGAGGCCCATTGTTGATTGGCAAGGAGGGATTATGTAAAGGTGGCACGCGAGCTCTTAAGCCGGCCGCAAAATGATAAGGATAAAAAGCGTGAGGGTGAGGTTTTTGTTGAGCGTGCAACAAATCAGGATGGACAGAAGCGGCAGCTGCGGCTGCTGCCACGGCTACGGGATTGAATGGAAATTGCGGTATACTGTATGTGGAACCAGGTGGCGATGGTAAAGAATTAACAGCAGGCATCGTCGTAGCACCTGTAGGCGGTGGTGTTATTTGACTGGGATGATGATATTCAAGAGCTGCACCAGCCGTAGCTGGCGTTGGAACCACCGTTTGACCAGACGGTAAAGGTGGTGAGCTTTTTGCTAAGGCAGGATGGTGACTGACCGCTGCAGCTGCTTGATGGCGAAAGTAATCCGCATAGCCATAAGTCATGTAGGCAGCATCCAGCCAAGCTGGATTCAGCATGAAAGGATTAAAACCGCCTGGATGGGGATAACCGTAGCCTATGAAAGAATAAGACGTTTTCATAAGTAAAACGTCGTCAATAATAGTCGTTCGAACTCAAGAGTATAAATGAAGGAGAACTTAAAATTGGTCGACTAAGCCTGAGTAACAGGCTATATCGTCGCCACAGAAAAAACTAAATATTTAAACAAACTAAAAACTTACTTTGCTTACTTCTTGGTTCCCGTGGACCGTCAACGGTGACTTTAATAGCTTTGGTGTATGAGGCAACTTGTAGAGGATATGGATAGTTTGGATGACAGATTGTGATGGTTAAGTTGAAAGACTTGCCGCGACCCGATCGACCCACGAAACGCAAATCATTAAATTTCGCTACTTGATGTTTCATCGGGGCTGAACAACTACGCAGCTCCCCGCATGGATTTTCATCATTGCCCGCTTTGACGGTGACCATAGCGCCATCGGGTACATCATCCAAGGCAATGACTTTGAAAGCGTGCGGCAATGATTTATTTGAACGCCAATGCGATGGCAAAGCACTACATAGAATAGATGGGGCACCTGTTTGCACCAATTCGCCATGATACTCTTGAAGCATCTCTCGAAAACTATTATACGTATCCGTCATTGAGCTCGGCATTTTGGCGATATTTGAATTAGTGTCAGGTGTCGACGAACCTGTGGAGCTGGCTGAATTTGTGTTGAGATTGGTGGTGGGATTCGAATTGCTGGTATTGGTGGTCATAACTTGAGTAATTGTCGCCACCATAGTAGTACCGGCTGGTAAATGCATTATCAATAATCCAATCGTACGCAGTGATACTGATAGTGGTTAATAATTAGCACTGATCTTGACACTAAGCTAAGCACTTGTCAGTTAAAGACAACTTCTCACACATGTACACAACAACACTATTGTTTTGTTTTTCTTTGAATTTTTTGAAATGTTTTCATTAATTTTTACGAATTTTTTTAAATATTTATTTTTATTTAATCGTTTTTTTTTCTTTCTTTCTTTCTTTCTTTCTTTTTTTTTCTCTCTCTCTCTCTCTCTCTCTCGCTCGCTCTTTTCCTTTACGTTTATGTGCTCTTAAGAATATTTTCAAAATTATTTTTAATAAAAATTTCTGGTAATTTTTGTCGTTTTGTGTTTGTAAGTATGTGCGAGTGTGTGTTCAGTCGTTATAATATAGTTAATTTGATACGTTCTGAACACGTTCAAGTCGCTGAGTGAACTGACTCTCTGCGACGATCATCAGCCGTATTTAAAGTATAAATGTGAATCGCTTTTTGGGTCGACCGACCTTTGGTTGGTTGTAAATACAGGCACTCGCACAACCATATACACGTACATAAACGCTTAGCGACCCCTGCTTAAGGGTGCAGGCAAACCATACACAAACACAACAATAGGCCAGTCAGTCAGTCATACAAGCAGGTATCAAGCAACCACCATTGCCGCAACAACAACCACAGGAAAAATTTCCCATTTTTCCATTGCGGTATATGTACGACACCAACAAAATACAATAATATCAACTCTCTTTTGCTACACAAACAGCACTACCATCACCATCATTACTACAACAACAGCAAAAAAAAAAATAAAAGAAAAAAAAACGAAGGGAAAAAATATAAAAATTGTACTCAACAACAGCAACAACAACAACACCAACAATACCAACATCATTAAGTAGACAAGAAAAAAAAAATTTCACGAAAAGAAAAAATGCAAAAAACATGAAAAAAGAAAACATTGTGCGGAAAAATATTGAGTAAAGAGAGAAACAGCTCGGTTAGCGCAACATGGGGTTGGGTTCAGTTGCTTGGATATTTGGAAAATAACATAGGAGTATGTCTATATATATATATATATATATCTAGATATATATAGACGTACAAACACGCGTTACACACATCATCAAAGAGCAGGTCATAAACTTGCTCACCATGAAGCTCTTTGAAGATATTGAAGGAAAGCAAGCAAGACAGCGACTTTTGAGTCGAATTTCTTTTTTTTTTTTCCTTTTTTAGTTAGTGACACCACAGCGGTAGGCATTTATGGCATACATTATAAAAACACCGTTTGTACGCTCACATACAGTGGCACCTAACTGTGTATTATCGTTTAGAAGGTCAACTGTAAACCAATTTCGTCGTCAGGTATACGCAAGATTCAATTTATTTGGTGTACTCTTTGACCTTACGCTTTCAACTGATTGTGACGAGTTGATAAATTCAGAAGGCAAGAGAGAGCACAAAATCATTTTGTATTATCATCTGTGATGATGTGTTTTCATAATTGAAACGTCATTTTAATTGCAGGCAATTCCTAAATACAATCAATAAAGAAAACTCCAACTCTTCCATTTTAAGGGAAAGCCTGAAAGTTATTATTAATTAATTCGTCAGGATTCGTGGTTACATAAGGGCTTCAAAAAGAAACCGAAACGAAGAGAAATATCAACAAATGTAAATCCTACGATGGATAATTTTTTCATTTTGATATTTATCCAGGCATCAGGCATAACGCCACCTATACGTATGGGTACTGAGATCGTCCGCAAGATGGACGATCTATATGAGTAGGGACAGGGAGAGGGAGAAATGCAATCAATAAATAATTCCCTCCTTTATTGCAGACATAGAGACAAGTATAGCTAAGTGAATGTCTTTATCCAGTTGTCGATATACACTTATTTGCCTTTGCATTGCAAAACAGTGGCCCATTGGTTTATTAAGATTTCATTTTATTTCGAAGATCTCGTAAAATTTCACGCTTCCCATATCTGGAATCCGTCGTTTCCTTGAACGTGTCAATGCAAACAATTTGTCGTGAGCTATGTCGTGTGACACTGTGCGAGCCGCACAGTGGGATATTACTTAACATTATTTCAAGGATATTTGACTGCATTTCGTCTGATATTATTTTCAGTTAAGGAATTAAGAAAAAACAAAAAAAAACAAACGAATAGAAAGCAAATAGAAAAAATGAACATTTTCACGCTTATTGTCTCCATTCATTCAATCGTTCATTACATGCTGATCTATAAACATACAAAACGTGCGCAATGCATAAACATTTAAATGGTTTTTTTTTGTTGTTGTTTTTTTTTGCTTTTAGACAAGTTTAATAATTTGATGGGCCATGATGATGTCTCGGGCAATTAACGAAAATGACAAACTGAAGTATAAGCGCATTAAGCAAAACTTCTGTTCCCTGGAAAATTTTATACAGTAGACTCGAATATAAGGCCTTTTCACTTAATGACGACAAATCTATATCACTCGCTACTACAATGACAAGAAAGATCGGCTTGAACGAAAAGGTTTCCTCCAAATGCCTTCATTCCTAAGAAATTCGCTTTTCTTTTTATCAACATGTATGCAATAATAATATGTTTTTACGAGCTGATAAATAATTCATTAATAAGACAAGAATTTATTAAAATACTTGTCAAGACTTGTTTAAGAATTCAATCTTAACGCCAAAGTGCTAAATCCAACGAAGAGATTTCATTTTATAAATTCAGTTGGCTTCACAGAAAGATCTCTGACGGCAGTGTGAATGAAAATCTATTTTCATATATAGTCTTGATCCGATTGCTGGAATGCAAAAAGATTTTACCCAAAATAATCATTCAAATAATTGTTTATGCTAAGGCTCAAGGCGAAGTTTATGATTACTAACGCAAGTTATGTTTGCCTTGCATTAATAAGTTCTCTTATGTGTGGATGAATTAATCTATCTTTTTACTAACTTGATCTACTAGTTCCGTAATCACATCAGCTATGGTAAGGAATATATTTTATCAAATGGATCAAAGATCATTAAAAGACAGACGTAGGGACCAAACGTGGCCAAGTTGAATACGAATATGCATCATATAGCATCCTCGTGCATATTTCTTAAAGAAAGTTACACCCAATGTTGATATTTCTTTATTATATAGCATCCTCGTGCATATTTCTTAAAGAAAGTTACACCCAATGTTGGGAGAAGAAACAATCCTCGATATCTTAAATAGTGTTATTTGGTCAAAATAGTTCATCGGATTGAAAGATTTTATACATTTTCCAAAACTCTCATCTTTTTCCCAAATGTGAGAGTGAACCTCTAAAGCCCTAATGGAAACCAATCGAATGTATATAAGGGTTTATTAGTTCAGTTTACCTGTTTTGCAATCTAAGTTTGTCCCGCAATAAACATCAGATCGCTTGATTCGCACTAATAATATTTTCCTTAGAAAGCTTAATAAATATTACGTTGTTGTAAATATTTACGACATTTTGACAAAACATTTGACCTAATCCGCCTCAACCTGAAAATTGAATATCTGCTCTTGTCAAATGTAATAAAAGAAAAATTTCCATTTGGCAAATTCGTGGTCACGTTTACGACTCGCCGGCTACATACATTTTCACATTTTACATATCTCAGACAATTGTTGTTCTTGTGACATCATAAAAATCGCAAGAAATTTATGAGATTGATGCGGTTTCTTAGAAAGTCATATTAAAAAGGATTTCTTTTGTGTCATTTCGGTGCAAATCTTAAACCGCGAAACGCACAAAATATTTGCGGTAGTAAATATTTTTACATAAAAAAAAAAAATAAAAAAAATAAATAAATTTCTGTATTTTTTCCTCAAAACGAGAAATTAATCGTTCGGTTTTTCGCTTTTAATTGTTTCCTAAACCTCTTACGAAATTTTCCATCATTTACCGTCGCATTGTTTTCGAAGCAATTTTCTACTTTTCGATTTCAGCGATCATTATTCATTTCCATTTTTGCGAGCACAAGAGGGTTGTTTATTAATAGACACACTATTCGGTGTGCATTCTGTCTCCCTCTTGTATTAAAAATTGTCGTTGTTTCAAGGCGTTATACTCTGTGCAGTGTGCGATGTGCGTGCAAATGGGCATTTAGACTCCGCCTTATTCGGAAATGTAAACATTTGTTGTACGATCACTGGCACTCGCAATTTTTTTTGTACTATGCTAATGTATACAAATTCTATTATATACGCGCTTTCGTTCTTATTAAATTGCAACCATTGTTATGCAATATTGCAGTATTTTTAAACCATCGCTGAATATCTCACGAATGCTCGATAAGTGTGTCATTCTTCGCGCACTCAGCAAGATACGTCTGAGAGATTTCGTAACGTGTATATGTATTGTTCGTCATTGGAATTGGAATTCTTATTGGACTTGACAATGTCCGTCTGCGTACCCTTTGGTAAACATTAAAAAAAAAAAACACGACAGATTATAGTTTAAAAGTACTTGGGGAGCCGTGGGAACCATTTGCCCAATGTGCTATTTGACACCTAAACCCCTCCTATGTACCTTATGATGCAATTAAAAAAAAAAAAAACTATTTTCTCTTCATTCAAATCTTGCGTAAATTTTGGGACCCCCTTAGTACGTGGGACTGATCAATTCCCGAAACCTTCAATTATAATACGTATCAGGATGAGAGAAAAGTCCTAATAAAAGCATGGGCTGTTACAATTGCCTTCCAATTATTCGCTACCTAATTAATCGACAGACTGTTCTATTAATAATCATAGGCTTGACGTTTTTGCCCATTGAGGTTCTAAGCAGTCTTCCTTCACATATTTTCATCAAGTTTTACACCGATATTTGCTTACAGTTGAAAGCGATTGAGAGTCAACAGTCAGTCAGTCTTACTTAGTCCTAGAATTTACTTTTTTCTTTTGTAACTTTTCGTTATCCGGGACCTGCACTTATGACGCATATTCCCAAGCCAAGTGCCTCTAAGCGCAAGTTAAGGCGTCTACCGCAAAATGTGCTGCTATCAGAGTTTCAAAAATAGACGTAGACGCATGGAAGGATGGAGAGACAGACATGGCTAAAACGGTTTATAATCTGACGCTAATTGTCATCACTGTATTTTATGACTTCTTTTTAGTTGAAATTTGTACAAACTTTCGTCGTTCGGCGTTCCATACCTCCTACGCTTTTAGTCTCATCTGACTTCCCTAATTTAACCTTGTAAAGAGCACCTCTGGCGATTAACGCCAGCCACGAGTAGATATATTCATATTTCTGGCTGAACTGTAGAAGGAACATTCCCGGGGTAGGTGATCGGTTAATAGCAGTCACGAGTAGATAGTTAATGAACTAAGGACGCACTCCTACAGAGAAATTTATATAATTCAGGAATTTTTATAGAAAAAATATTACATATAAACATTTGAGAGAGTATCGCGATCCAGTCCTTCTAAACGTTACATACTTTCTTGCTTGTCTTACAGCAACTAAGCTATTAACCCACTTTCCAAAATATAATAAAATTAAGTTAAAAATAGAGTGCGGAAACGGCATTTATAGTAATTTGAAAATGAGAATGAAACGCTACGAGATAACTCGTAGCTGGTGGCACGGAACAAGAAAACTCCTATGCTGCCCCCGCCTTGTAGTTGGAAATGAATGGATTAAAGTTGCACTCTTGCGTCTATGCACAGTGGAAGTTATTGGAGCGATGTTTAACAATGTAGCGTAAAAGATAAGGTCCGCTCGATGCTTGATCAATGAAAACGACGAAGAGGAGTTCTTTTGAAATTATTTGACGAATTAAGTTAACAAAGTTCTCAATAAAGCGACTTTTTCCATATAAATTTCACCAAAGCGTAATCACTGTCCTCGCTCGCTGGCATATGTCATTGAAAAAAGAAAGAAACAAAAAAACTTTTTATTCTCACGAAATATTTTTACCCCACAAAATGTGAGCAGCTAAAGTTGTTTTTTAGTTAACAACTCTCTCAAGTTGTCATTGCATTAAAAAACACGAAAAGAAAAAAGAACATTTTTGAAAAAATCCCACCATTTTTATTCTGCTACATTTGGCTCCCGCCATCTGGAGGATGAAATTTCCCTGATTGTGAAGCTATAATAAACAGCAGAGAGTTAAATGCTTTTAGCCTATTTTTTCAATTCAAAAATATCCCCTGATATGATTTTTGGGTTTTTTATTTTTTTTCCCCGCGTTACCAATATTGAGTGAATTGTGGTTTGTTGTGGCTTTCGTTCCCTTACTATTATATTGTGATAGCTTTCAACGATTAATGGTAACCACCACCACCACCACCACCACCACCACTACCACCATTAGAACTATTCAACTATTGTTGTAGTGTAGTGGACATGCAATAGACTCCAGGGGAAAACAATTGATACAATGTGGACATGTGAGCAAATGCAAGTAGGAAAATTAGATCCGTTCTGGGGCGAATCTTGATAGACCAGCACTTCCTGTGAAGGTAGAAAAGACGGGAAATTTTCTTTCGATTCATTATGTTCCGGCCTGATATTGTTTTATATATCAATAAAAATATCTATTAAAATATTCAAATTTTCATTCAACGATATATTTATTAGTTGTTTAGCTATTGTGAGGCGGGCATTTATCGACAAATTTTATTCATTTTCGGAATTCCTGAAGCATTTTCTCACCCAAAAGTTTCGCATAACCTTCTGCTTAGATGGGCAGATATATAACTAAATTGACGTCGATGAAGAACGATGAGAACTTAACTCATAAAGTGTCAGATGCGTGCTTTTGATTGTTGCAAATGGCAAATTAAAATTTGTATACTTCGTCCTGCGTCGATGGATATAAAAATTATAGATTGAGAAAAAAATTTCCCGCTTTCCAATGGAAAGGCCATGAGTGGAAATAAATTTTTTAAGTGACATAAAAAACGAACTTGACTGAGTGTGGTAGGAAAGAATAAAACAGATGGATTGGTTTGCGTTTGTGGCACTGTGCGGGGAAATATTTTTTCAATTTTTTTATCTTTGAGTGTAATTACTCTCGTGTTTCACGCCACCAGCCCAACAAGTAAGTAATTAAATAACTAACTAACTGAGTGAATGCATGTATGGTCGTGGTTTCGTCGCTCGCTCTTTCTCTCTCTCTCTCTCTCTCTCTCTATCCCTTTCTCCTTCTCGTGTTCTCTCTGTCTCTCTTTTTCTCTTCATTTTTCTTTCTCTTCTTCTTCTTCTTCTTCTTATTCTTCTTGTTCTTCTTCTCATTTTTCCGTGCAAGACACAAAGTGGAAAGAGATAGAATATATCTTTTTCTTAAAATCACTCGCTTGAAATTCTTATCCGTATGCCTTTAATGCACTATTAAAGAGTGCTTGTGAGCGCACTGTCTCTTTCGCTCTCTTTGACTCGTTTTTTATTTTTATTTTTTTATTTTTTTTTTTTTTTTTTTTTAAGTGTTAACATACTTTGTCACTTTAGTTGTTAGTTATCATATAATATGATGATAAACCAAAATTATAATTGTGTGCGTGTAGATGGAAAACGGAAAAAAGGGAAAAAAAACAAGATAAACCTAAAAATTATACTCTTGA
>KK499989.1:337496-422888 GCA_000688715.1 Glossina pallidipes
TGCTTGTGAGCGCACTGTCTCTTTCGCTCTCTTTAACTCGTTTTTTTTTTTTTTTTTTTTTTTTTTTTTTTTTTTTTTTTTTAAGTGATAACATACTGTGTCGCTGTAGTTGTTTGTCATCATATCTTATGATGATAAACCAAAATTATAATTGTGTGCGTGTAGATGGAAAACGGAAAAAAGGGAAAAAAAACAAGATAAACCTAAAAATTATACTCTTGATGTTGTTTTGTTAGTGTTGGCCACTGTGGAAAAATTGACGTATAGCAGTGGTTTTCATTTTGAGTGTTTTGCGTGTTCTTATGTGTGTGTGTACGTGTTTATGTTTGGGTTGTTTTTGTTCTTTGTATAACAACAACTTGGCCTAGGTCTTTATCTTTGAGTTTGACTACACAGCTACCGTTACTAGAACTACTGGTTGCTGCAGCTCTTGGTGCATTCGGTGTATTGGTTTGGTTTTTGTGTGTTTGGTGACACCCCCGCTCTTTGGGAAAGCCACAACTCGACAGCTATGTGGAGTTCCGCAAACACAACCTAACCTGGGTTGTTACTGTAATTTCGCTTATTTTTGTGTGCGAGTAGCTCTCGGTGGGGATTTTTTGCTTCCTTTTTTTTTTGTTTTCTTTTTTTTTTTTTCTTCTCTTACTTTTCTTTCGCTTCAACATTTTTTTAAGAATTTCCATTTTGTTGGTTAGATAAGGATATCTTTGTTATCATTGTTGTCGTTGTCGTTTTTGTTGTTGGGCTGGTGCACTATTCAAATTGAATGCATTTCGTTTGCCCCCCATCCTCCTGGTGTTGAATGTCATGCGCTAGGTTTCCGAATACCGGATTCACGTAACATACTCAGGACATATGTATTTTAGTGTACCGCGTTTTCTACTTCATTCATATGGGCATACGTATGTGACGTTGAACTTTAATAGGGCACATGTCAATAAATTTTATATATTTTATATGTATGCATATATGTATGTGTGTATGTGTGTATGTATGTGTGTGTGTGTGTGTGTGTGTGTGTGTGTGTGTGTTTATCCTTGTTGCTATTGCTGTTGTTATTTAGGAGGATTTTTCATTTAATTTTTCAAGCAGTGGCGTATGCTGCGAACGTTTTTCTTATTATTGATGATATTTGTTGTTATTGTTTCTATACTTTTTCTTCTTCTTCTTCTTGTTTTGCCGTTTCTGGCGTTGTTTATATATCTTAATGTAGTGATTGTGATTGTGATTGTTCTCTACTTTATATAAACGCCAGCTGTCTTATTTATGTTATCGCAAGATTTGTGTCTTTTTTACTATATTCTTACGTTCGGTGTTGTTGTTACATTTGGTAAAAGGCATCGAATTTGTTTTTAAATAAACAAATAAATATTTGCGTGTGCGAGCTTGCATGTGTGAGGATGTGCGTGTGATTGTTTGCTCGCATGCTCGCTTGCTTGCTTGCTCGCTTTCTTCATATAAAATTATTTAGATACGTAACACATCTGCTGACTTTCTTTTAATAAAGTGTTTAGTTAATGGTTTGTTTCTTATCATATATATATATATATTTTTTTTTTCTTTAACTCAATAAACTGCAAAAATTTATTAAATATTTTTGGTTTCTTTTGAATTATTTTTCTTATGATATCATAAATTTTCAACCACTATAGCGGTTTGTTATTTGGGCGACCATTTTTAAGCGGTTGCGTGTAGGTTTTCTTCTTCTTTTTTTTTATTTTTTTCTTTTCCTCTCTCTCTTTACATATTATATTAATTCCGGTTTCCCTCTATCATCTGATTCTTATCATTGAAATGTATCAGATTTCAGGCGATACCAAATATATGCAATATTTTCAATGCATAGCATGAGAGCATAGTGAGATAACAATCAAACTATCACGCTAGTAATTACAAGACGAGCTGTAGGTATGAAAAAAACAAAGAGTCGCGGCCATCAAAATTTAAAACATGGAAATGTGCACTCTTCTCTCTACATAGAGATGTAAAGATAATCATTTTCATTAACATCACTTGTGTTGCCTCCTCTTGTGCATTAATACATAAGCGTATATATAATACTTGTAACGATATCACAAACAATTGCAAAATCACTTTTCAATCATTTACTGCAAATATTTTATAACAAAACGCGATATACACTTTTATTACACGTCTTTCCGTGCCCCCAACAAGTTATGCCCATAACAGAGTATGTAGTTTTCGAATGAGTTAACTCACAAAAGTCACAAAACGTCTTGCGGTTCAAGAGGTTCATTAGGTTTGCGCAGATGTACTTGACTCTTCAGTACTAGAGCCAACTACCACCACCTCACGCCATCCCACCATATAGACCCACTACGTTCAGTATATTGATCGATTCAGAATCGATCTGAGCTTCTCCATCTGCCTATCCGTCTGTCCGTCTTGCACCCTTGTGTTCAACCTCTAGGTCGCAATTGGTACAACGACATATTTTGTCCCAAGGACAAGGACGCTATTCAAAATGATTCCGATCGGACCACTTTATTAATGCCTCTCCCTATAAGGCCTTATTCCGAAAAGTCTTTGTATGAATAACTATATTAAACGAAGTAGTGTAGAATAACTAATGTTGGGCCTTTGTCCACTGTAAGGGTTTAGCTTGTTCTATGTTTAACGGAACTTATGAGCCATTCTTCTTAACGGATTTTTTTTTTTTTGTTATTATTACCTAACTTTCTTAAGAAACTAGCTTAGCATTCAATTTATTTAATTTACACATTAATGCCTCCCAGGCCGTTTCGTTGCTTAGCTTATTTTATGGAAATTTCAAATTTTTCCATAATTTTGTCCTTTCCCATCTTGTAAATAGTTCCGGATTTAAGTTCGCACTTCATTGATACGTATATATTTTTTAGATATTCGCAATCACAGCCGCGAGTTGATCTCACAGAGACTTTAAAAATCTATAGATATATGGGAAGAGACAGACGACGCAAAACTTAAAAAATGAACGAATGTTATTAACTTAAGATCAGTGCAATATTTTATGTTATCCTTTTCTTTCATATGTTGTAAGCTTTCGGTGACGAATACAAAAGTTTCGATATATTTCGGTGAAGAAGTTCTGTGATTTGGTTCCTGACTTTCTGGTGTTGACATTAAAATCCATGAGGGAACAGTTGGACGGCAATCTAGGAAATATGGATAATTCGAATGCTAGCGTGTGCAATAATGAGACGCGTAATGGTGGCAATCCCAATGCATAATCGACAAAAAACTATTGGATTCTCAAGGGTCAGGTTGCGCAAGTAGGATTGCTCCCAGTAGCAATGACAATACTCCTCTCAGATTACTAAAAGAATGCTTCCTAGGCTGACATGGGGGGCATTAAATAATTAGAGGCGCAAGCCTTGCTTTGCCCATAGGGCACGTACCATATCTGGTGCTTCAGGTTTGGTAGAGACCTTCTCAAACTTAGGACTGTCTTGGGAACTGGCGGGTGCCGATAAACACCCATAAATTACCCCACAAATCTTTTGATTTCGCCCGATTAAGCTTTCCCGGCCGGTGCAGACCTTAAACTTCAGTCATCAGTCATCAAACTCTGATATTTATTTGCGCGCCTCTTATATGTATCAGGATATGTTGTTAAAAGTTATTTTCACATTTTTGACACCATTTCTAATATAAATTGCAGCTGTGTAACTAGTGTGAATGTTGATGCGAAAATTAATGAAAAATATTTACCCGAAAGCCGCATACCGCTGGAACTTTGCTTCGTTAACAAGTGAACAATTATTACTCCGTCAAATCAAAGTCACTAGATTCGTCAAGAAAATATAGTTTTCATGAGATCTCTAATGAAAATTCCTAACTATTATCCAGAACGATGCGGCACACATTGACGCTAGTGAGTAAAAAATCGATGCAGAGAGAACTAAATTAATTTATTATTAAGTTCTGTATAAAGGGTGATAGTGTATTAAATATTTCATCGAATCTTGGAAATCATAAGGAAAACTTTATGAAAAATAGTTTAGAAAATTGTAAAAAATTTGAAAGAAACATTTGTTTCTTAATTATGTATGTCAGTGTGTACGCATAAGAATTAAATAAAAGAGCAGGCAGAAAATGACTCGATATCTACCAGACTACGTATTGTTTGGCATATTTTCAATTTTCTCATAAATTCTTAATTAAATCTCATTAAAAAAAATATATTTAGGAGAAAACTGATGAGTTATGAACACGTCATATACTCTACATTCGCCATCTCATTAAAATTTTTTACGTTGATTAAAATCAAACGTTCGCTTACACACGTACAGTATGGGTGTGTGTGTTTTTGTGTGTGTGGTATTAAAATCGAAATATGAAATATTAAAAATCAAGTTTATTAAAAAAAAAAAAAATCACACGCGAGTTGTTGAATAATAATAACATTCACGATTTTAACTACTTCAAGCCCAGTAACCCTTAGATATTTCGTCATAAGGAAAGCCTATGTGTTCACATGCACGAAAAACAACAACGAGTATTATAATGAATGGGCCAACGGTAGAATGGAAAGGCCGGCTCATACCACAACTTTTAGTTATTTTGTAGGGTTTGTGTCTTTTGGGTAACGAAATGAAATTTGTTACTGTGGCAAATGTTTTGTGAATAAAATATGAAGTATAGCTGTCATAAGCACCCTTTCGTGCACCAGCCCGCTTCTAACAGCGTACGCAATATGATAGACGTTCGCAAAAAGGGTGTTGTTACTGATTATGGTGATATGCTCGCATATGTAGTAAGAGAGATATTAATTGTATTGGTTGGTGGTAGTAGCGAGGCAAACGCAAACAGTATTCATTCATACAGTGGTTGATAATGATGGTGGTTGGTAAACTAGCATTACTTGCTTAGTTCTTATTATATATATATATATATATGTATGTATTTATGTATATAGTTATATACATATGCAAACACGCACAGACATGTTATTTGTATTTAAAAGTGGAAGCTTCGCTTGGCTTTACTTTGCTTTCACATCAAGCAATGCATTGTGTTTGACGCGTGCACATTTTTTCTTTGTGTGTAATTTTTTTTGTTTCATTTTTTGGTTAGTGAACATTATGCTCGTGGGTTTTTAAAGCTTTGGCTTTGGTCTATGGTTACTTCAATGGTTAATGTGTTTTCTTTTCCTGTGTAACACTCTTCGCAAGCATATATTTCACTATTTCCTGTTACGTTGCGGGTTTTGTTGTTAAGTAAGGTTTGATCGCGTTGGCGCTGGCAATGCTGATGCTGATGGTGATGGTGACGGTGGTAGTGGTAGTGGCAGCGGTAGAGTGGCAATGATAGTGGTAAGAAGTAATGGTAGTGATTCATAAGGTGGTTTGCTGATTTCATAAAATAGGGTTACGTTCCAACTTTAGCTTCTAATCATTGCCTTTCACTGACATTTAATATTATTTGTCAAAGGGATAGTGGGCTTTAATGTTTTTACAATAAAAGCTTACATTACCGTTAGTTCGCGGTTCTTTTCCTCTCTCTGGGGAATTTTTTCTTCTCCATTATATTCGCTATTGTTACTTAATACTTTTTTACTACGATACGATTTTCTAGCCGTTATTTTTGTTGAAAAAAAAACAAAAAAAAGCCAAAATGAAAATGCGGAGAACATAGCACGTGTACGCCATTATGAAATTTAACTGAGAGAGAGAGAGAGAGAGAGAGAAAGAGAGAGGGAGAGTGCTAGTTTTAAGAGGAATATTTGAGTTTTCGAGATAGCAGAGAAATAAGCTATATATTGGTTCAGGGGTGAAGTATATGAGGGAGGGTTGATTTTTTAAAAGATTATTGTTGCTATCGTTGTTATTGTTGTTTTTGTTGTGTTAAATTTGGTTTTACTTACGGTTTACGATTGTTAGGTTTGGTTTAGGTTTTTCTGGTTACCCGTTATTATTTTAAGGATACATATATGCGCACATGTAGACATGTACATATGTTTACGCACACGCATACATTCCCGCACACACGCACACACACAAACACATATACATTCAATTATAATTATATGTGTCACACTGTTAGTTTACTTGTGCTTATGATTATTACTCCTCCTCCGAATTCGAATACATTATGTACGCATTGCAATCTATCCATACACGCAAACATACTTATATATATGTACGGAATAAATGAAATCAAAAGATTATTGAAAAATGTAAATGTAAACTTTTCATCGTTTTTTCACTCTCACTGTCACAATAAGAAGAAAAAAAATTTCTCTTAACTTTTACAAGTTTTTTTTTATTAACTTATTTAAATGTTATTCTTCTCTCCATTTTAGCCTCGTTTTTTAACTTATCTCTGTATGCGTGTTGTCGTCGTTGTTTTTATGTTTGGAGAATCATTTGTATTGTGTCTGTGATTTTTAGTTTGGGATTTTCGTGGCATTTTTGTGGCCTTTTGTCTGGTTAACCGTAGTTGGTCATCAAACATGCTACATATATATAAACTTTTATATGTACACACGCACACGTACACGTTTATTTAAAACAGTACTTATTTATACAGCGATATAATACTCATTCACTTATCCACATACAAACACACACACACACACACATATATATATATATATATATATATATATATATATATATAGATACGCACGTACGTATGTACACATACGAAAGCACAAACACACCTCCACACACTCACACGCATACATACATTATTTTACTATGTAATATAAAATAAAGTTTGTCAACGTTAAACCGCTATAAAAATATTGACTTGACCAAAATGCTTGATTAACTGTTATCATTTTATTTAATGCACTTACATAGACTCAAACGCATATATCAATTTATTTATAGATAAACATATAAAAGTATACAAATGTAGCGTCGGATGGCATTGCTTTTATATGCGCATTTACAGTTTGTATGTAATACATAATAACTCAGTGATTTGTTTTTTGCAAAAGTTAATCGTAGTTAACTATAAAAGCCACACTAACCCTTTTTTTTTTGTTTTGCAGTTTTTATGAACAAAAATTATTCATGAAAATATTTACATAACGATGTAAACAATAAAGATTGAAAACTTTACCCTGATAATGGTAATTAATGGTCGTAATAACGTTGTAATGAAATGCTCTCGTGATGAGTGCGAACAAATTGTCGTTCATATCGCAGTAATCGTAAGCAGAAAAACACTTAAGTTAATGGTGAAAATTCTGGAATTTAAAATATTTTCTCTTCGAAATGCGTTATGATCAACTATGAGCATATAAATCGATTTGGAATTTTCACACACACGCTTATAAAAGCTAACGTTCTATGCCAAATTGTTCTCAATGAGCTTTACCTGACCACAATTGATAAGAAATGCCATGACTTTACTATAACACAAAAGGTGTCAGTGACAATAGCGGATGAAAACAAAAAAAAAAAATTTGATTTTTGATAATTTAGAGCATATTTGCTTTGTTCGAATTATTAAAAGTATAACAAAATATATCGGTCAATAATTTCTGGGACTAAGTGCGAGAAAACATATCTTTTGTAATATCTTGACTTTAACTTTTGCGGTATGTAGACTGAACAGAATATAACAAGACAGTCAGATGGACAGATGGACAGAAAAGCTTAGATGAAATCAGAAAGCGATTCTGAATCGGTCGATATAATAAAAGGTGGGTCTAACTAAGTCCCTCTGACTCTGGCATTTACCCGAACAAAGTTAATTTATCCCTGCACCACAAGCGTTTCTTTTCGTCATCACACGTTTATGTTTATTGTTATTATTTGTTAATTTTTTTTTTTTTGTTTTTCTTTACTTACCTATGTTTAATTTAGTTGCAAAATAGTTTTGTGTAACGAAATTCCCGGAAGGCCGATTGAACTAAAAATGCATTGTGATCATCATAAATCTCCGCTCTAGTTTTTTGACCAAATTTTTACCAAATATCTTTTTGTTAGCTGTAACCTTGCTTTAATTTTTTCACCTCAAGCACAAATATTTAAGAAAAATAATTAAAGGAAAAAACTGTAAAATAATAAAGTCATAAATCTAATGACGGAATCATTAAAAATGTATATGAGATCACTTTAAAGGTTACATCGTGAAAAATAGGTTTTTCAAGCGACGGGAAGTTAGTGCACCAGAAGGAGGAAATATGCAGAAATATTTTACAAAAATTATGTGTAACGAAGCACGAAAAAAAAAGGAAAACAAAAAAATAGAAAGGAAATATGTATCACATACAATAAAAATATTTTCGAAATTTTTTCCCCGGGATCATGTCATCGTGTTACGCAATTTGCATATTTTCCACTTATCGGTGCTCGTAGAAAGACAGTTTTATTTATTTATTACCCAAAACCATTTCATAGATTTTCTTTTTTTTTGTTGTGTTTTGTTTTTTTTTTTTAGCGATTCTTTCGTGCAGTCTTGTACAAAAAAAGGTCCCACTGTTTTCCATGAAAGAAATTATAATAATTGTTGATCTACTTTTTTTCGTTATCTAAAAATTATTGAATCTTTAGTGTGCATACACACACGGGAGTCAGTATGTATGCTTTAATGCAATTACACAAAATGGTGTACCGTAATAAGCTCATTATAATAAATAATAATCGGAACGAAATAAATGTATGGCTAGTAAAGGCTTAAAGTTATCCTTAGATAGACAGGACGCTTAAGAAAAGATATGACGATAAGTCAACTTTTGTTTTTTTATTTGCTTATTTACACCGATCTACAAACAAGCTATTGCCTTAAGTCTAACGAATGTTTTTGAGAGATTTCAGATCCCTTCTATGCTCTACATATATATACTGCAGATATAGAAAAGCTACATAAATATGAACAATTATTGATTAATGTCTTCAGTCTAGTAATGATGTGTCTGTTAATTACACATCCAAGTTAAACTAATCTTCGGAATTTTGAAAAAACAAAAAGAAATCGAGCCAGAAGTTACAACTGATGAAGAATACATAGAGTTTTATATAGCATGCACTCTGCTATGGAAATGAACATAAGAAATTTTGTTAGATAATAAATTTAAAATATATTAAAAAAAATTGTAAAATATCTGAATAATTGCAAGTAAACAAATAATAGACAGATGGACTGACAAACATTTCTAGAACTGTTCATATTTGCTACTAAGCAATAATATGTAAATTTTTGAGGTCCTCTGCAGCATCAATTGAATGAAATGTCAATCTTCTACAACATTGCTTTTCTCCATTTTTGTACAGATTATGCTGTACCATGGGCGTATCCTTTAACCGATTTGGACCAGTTTTAATATCAACCTGCGTACGAGGGCTTCCAATGTTCTTGACATCTTCAAGCAGAGAGCTTTATGTTTGCGATCAGGAGAATGTTAAGCACAGATAGAAGCACAGACAGACGGACATGGGTTAATCAGTTTCGTGTTGGAATTTGCGATCTGAATTTGACGCTTCCTTCTAGATGTTGTAAACGTTCTGTTAAAATGAATGTAGCTTTCATCCTTCGGTGATGGGTACAAGTATATATACAGTAAGGTATGAATACTTTTTACGCAAGAAAATTGCGAAAAAAAAAAGTAAAAATGGATGCAGCCTTTCAATGAGACACTCGTCAATTTTCTGCCACTTTTTTATGTATTACTTTGATCAGCGGTGTTCTTCAACAGATAAGGGCCGTTTTAAGACATTTTTTCACAATTTTTTTTTTTTTGTTTTGGGATACAAGCAAAGGTAATGGAGTAATAATGCTTAAGGTTATTGAGCACACCTTTGAGTACCAGAAAAAAAAAAAAATCACTTAAACATGGCATCAGCGGAGCCCTTCTCATGAGGCATCTTCACTTAAAGGAGCTCAACGACTCATGCCTTTTCTCTCATTTCATCTATACGGCTACGGCTGCAGCGGTATGTAGGATATTTTCAAAATAATAATTTTCCCTCAATCGACAAGTATTTCTCAACCAAAAAAGAAAAGCCAGCATTTACTAACAAAAAATTTAAAGCTCATCCCCTTCCAAGATCTCCTGGATAAGGCGTTCGTCTGAATCCACGATTTCTTCAAGAAATTTGTAGGAGTCATATTTTGAGCGTCCCGTGATTAGAGTCTGTATACGCCGAATAACCCAATAGTACGAGATGGGAACATTGTTTTTTATGTAGAGAAAGGTCAAAATTATCGAATTTAACCGTTGTTCGCTTTGATACTCCGCATTACTTTATCATTTTCGCCAACAGATATCGATGATCAAGATACATGCAAGCGCCTATTACGTATTATGTTTCCATATCCAAGTTATACGCTTGGAGATATGTAATCGGGACAAAACTTCGAAAACCGTCAGAAAAATCCAATATTTACTCTGCTTTTAATTCTTAGGTCTGAAGGGTTGTTTAAGAGATGTTGTACAAGACTACAGAGTGACTTCCCCATCTGAAAAGCTCTGTTTTTAGACTTTACCTTGCCATGCAAGCTCTTCAAACAGTCGGTTAGTGAATGTACGAAGCCAAGTGCAAAAACAAAAAAGGCGCGAGACTTTGCTTTTCCTATTTAATTCGTGCAAAAGTGTTATCGGAAGTATTGGATACGATATAATAACTTAAAAAAGGAAAAAGTGCGATCAACAGTCAACACGAAGTCAAACAGTGATAACGTGAAGATCATGCTTTGCATTTGGAGGATCTGGCGCAACTCAACAAGAATGAAAGCTGTACCGAGAAACGTTAGCGACAGCGCGTGATGGAACCGAGGCGAGCTTTAAGGAACAATTGTATTGGCAATTTGCCAAAGAGAACAGTCGACGACATGTTACAAATCCTGCCAGAGAAATGTTCTCTGTTAACACTGAAGCGGTATGTGTTCCTTCGCCGCCACTCGATGCCCACTCGGTATTCCTTCTTTTAATTATTACTTTTTTTAAGGGATGACTTGTGTCCTGTCTGGGCAGTGCATTTATTCCTATAATGATGACGTAGAATTTGAACCGAACTTCGAACTTCGATATATGGGCAGAGGTCAAAAAAGTGGGCCGATTCAAATCATGCGCAAAACACGACATCTTCAATGTTATCAAAAAGATTGTTACGTTGCGTTATGAAGTGACGGGACAGCTGGTTGTTGTTATAAAAAAAGCAGAGTTTCATACATTGGTGTCCGCTACAAGTTCCACCAGTTGTTGCCTACGTTACTGCCACCCATATGTGAAACCCGGAATTTTCGTTGCGCACCTAACATATCATCTAAGTGTACAAGCCAAGCTAGAGCTTTGTCTCTCTCCTTGATTGCTTATCTTTTCGACGAAGACTTCGAACAAGAACTCTTATAAAGGTAGTGAATATCTTGATACTGACATCATTCCCCTCTTTCTCGTGCTTAGAACTTTTGCGATAAACAAAATAATCACAATATGATTGATTTCCAGAAACCTTAATGTAAGTAAACGAAAAATATATATGTGTGGAAAGTTGGGATACTTGGGTACAAATAGTTCCTGATCTGAGGAACGAGAGATTGTGTAAAAGAAATTCTTTTATAAGCGAATCAGGCTCGAGTTCATCAACTTCCTAAACAACATCCAAACAACATCGTTTCATTGTTGATTTTAAAAATGCAATGTATATGTGACTGACGGTGAAGGCAGCTTTCTCCAAGTTCTTCAAGTTCTCCAAGAGTTTTTCATTCTCAGATTGCAATGTCAAAAGAAAAATCACACTTTGAGTAAAAGCGACAGCAAAAACTCTTTCTCGGCAATAAATGATCAGTCAGCGTCAGTCCCGCTAATATATTACAGTGTATTGCCTAAATAAAAATTCACTATAGCATTTACGATGACATTGAAACTCTGACGAAATTGAATAAATAAATCCTTTCCCGATAATTACTACATCTTTAGTTCAAAAAAATTCTTTAGCAAAAATTTAAAACAAAAAAAAAAAATAAATAAACTCTTTTTTGCATTAGTTTTCTAAGAATTTCTTTGGTTTTTTTGCCAACTCTTTCCCATTTTCCCTTTTAAGTACTAACTACGTGCAGTATAATTGCTTCGTATATAACGTCACATAATCGCGCTACATAATATTACATTTAGTTAAATAAAAACCATAAAAAGTTTTTTACCTTTCCGTGCATTTTATTGTTCTCTCTCCTTCTTAATATTCATCAGCCATGTTACCTCTTTACTGAATATTTATGATGGCGGTTGTCCTTGCGTTCTCTGTATAAATAAAACACGACAGAAAGTACAAAAAACTCATGAAAAATTGTTTCTTCTTCTGCAGTCACTTTATGCATGAATGAATCCTTTTACTTTACCACTTTCACTGCAAATTTTTTTCTTTTCCAACGCTATTGTTTTTATAGAGAAAAAAAGAAACGCACACTCTTTTCAAAACAACACTCTCGAGTGTTGTTCATTTTTGCAATTTTTTAAAATAACGAAAGAGTTTCTGACATAAGAACATTGCGATTTTATATGCTATATATGTATGTATTGTATATATATTAGATAGTCTAAAAAATATTGAGCGCAATAATAATCAGAAGGGCAGCTTTAGTTAATTCAAATATTGATATGAGAGTAAATTGAATACATAAAGCAATTAATGTGTCTGTGAAAGAATCAATCTATCAAATAGGAGTTAACGCGAGGGTAAATGAAGTTTGTGCGTATGTACGCAATACCTAGAAGGACTTGGGATAGACCGACCTTTTATTACAGCGATCGAGTCCCGATCACTTCATGTCTGTCCTTCTGTCCTTTATGCACCGGGTCAGATCACCTTTTCCCTCACCTCCCACAGAATGCCCTATCTTGAGAAACACTTGTATGAATAACTGTATAATGGTGCAGGGTAATGGACCGCCGCTCATTATAGTGTTTTTTACTATTTTGGAAATATTTGCATTGTACCGATTATTCGTTTTTCTCTTTTCTTGCACCGTGTTATTGAAAGTACACGTGACCGAAATAGTACTTTTTCAAGTTATCTAAAAAATCAATCACCAAATAACCGCATCAATGCCCAGTTGCTGAACACGGCATATACTTGCAAAAATTCGGATTATTAGCAACAGCATAGTGAACACCCGTACATTACCGATCCGAAGCGTTTTCAGAAGCGTTCATTCCTTGCGCCAAAACGTACCAAATTTCATCAAAATATCTCTAAACTTGCGATCTGTAGGATGAACGCAAAGAAACAAGACGGAGAGACGAACAGAAAAGCTTATCGGTATAATGACTATATTGAAAATAGACTAAAATTACATTATCTTCTTATAAAATCTCTAATGAGTTTTCGTATTTATTGCTACAATGAAAAGCGTACTATTTATGTGTCCATTGTCTGTACGTCGTCGAAAAATAGAAGAAGAAAAATTGATTATACAAAGTTTAGCAATGTGAAGTATTTGCTTGGACGCGTAAATTAGCATATGTCAGATATAGATTTTCTTTATGAAGATGAGAAATTTCTATGATATGAATCGTACTTATGCGAACACTGGAGAGGATACCGCCAGTATCATCTAAAGGAGTTTTCCTTCTAAATATTCGGCGTGAAAAGTGGCAAATCTTCTCTGAATTAAGTTTTTACAGATCAAATCATTTCAAATTCCATTGCGCAGGCACTTAAAGCAATCAAATTCATAAAATAGTGGGCATTAAATATTAAAAGATGCAAAAGCAAAATTCAAATATTTGTAATTACAGTAGCATAGCCTAATAGGCGAGAAGTAAAGAAACCTGGGAGTTAGTTATACTTTCTGGTTTGTGTGAATGCCTAAAATATTCATATTTGCGCATATATATAGGTTTGATAAAGGTTTTGAAGAAAAACAGATCCAGTGACAGTAGTCTATGAAAAGCAAGCAACGTCATATACCTGTGCGTAAGTTCAAAGAGGAATCTTGGGAACTTCCAAAGCTGTAGAATTAGTCGGCAAAAATGTTATTGGCCTTTAAATATCATTTTTAGTTACTAAGGGAAATTAAAGTCATTACGGATTACCGGTAAATTGAAACCTTACTTAGAATAAGGGAAAAACTATAAAGAATTACCAAACTGATAACGCGGCAGGTCTAGATATAAACGAGGTTTTCTTTAAATCTCCTTAATATCATGGAAATTTTATAGCTTTTCAGAGGAAAAGTAATTGAATTAAATGTAAGTAGGTTAGGCTTCAATTTAGGCACATAAACAACACCAACCAATTGTCTAAAATGCAAATTTCAAAGTATTTTTACACCCTACACCACTTATGTTGCTGTGTGTACTAAGTTTGAGGAATGTGTGGAACAGCCAGAAGGATGTAAGAAAGACGCCCCTTTCGCTCGATTCAGGAAATAATTCTGAAGTCAACTTCACGTTTGTCTGCCCGCCTTTCCGATATAGGCATGTGTAATGTCCCTCTGTCTGATGCCCACCCGCCTTATTAGCTGCCTATTAGATGTCTGCCAGTCTGTGATCTGCTATTTGTACTTGTCTTCAATCTACAGGACGCACTTTTTGAGATATTTTGACGAAATATCGTGCACACAGACATGTTATGTCTTAACTACGAACACTATCAAAAGTAGTTAATAAGATAATCATTTTTACGACCGCTTCCCATATAGCGCTTTAAGTTGAAAAATTGATATGAAAAAAAATTGAGATTTAAAAAATTTTTCAAAAAAATCCCTAAGCGATATATTTAAGACATGGTAACTTCATGGGCAGAAGATAGATCGGATAGACTAATTTCCTTGAAACTAGCGAGCCTTCCCTTATAAGGCAGCAGAGCGGACTTTTTAACATTTTGTGATAACAGCTAGTATATAATAATAATTTGAAAAAAAAAAACAGTGTACCAAGTTTGGACTACGTAGGTAGGTTCAGACCCCAGCCAAAATAGAGATTTTTATGAAAATCGAATTCTTATTTGACAATAAAGCTAAAGATCTTTGACAAGAAAATTAATTTCGCTAATTTGAAATCACGTCTGTTGATCCCATCCGCCTTCCGCCCATGGCCCACCGACCGCGGCCATTCTATACGAAAAGTGCTCCTTCACATGGAAATACAGTATAATTTTTGGTCTATCGCAAGGAAAATAAATGTGGATTTGTAACAGGCGATGCAGTGTAGGGTATTTAGAAACCAGCTTCACCGTTCTACAATGTTTTTGAATTGTTTCATTCGGCAACTGTATAGAAAAAAAAGTGAAATAAAAATATATATCTACATATGTATATATATTGTACATATGTATATAATAGATTGAAGGAAATTTGTTGATAGTCGTTGTTACGTAAAGTCATCTTCGATATTAACTTTATCGGATTAAAAGAATTTAAATGAATTATAACGCGTTGAATATTCGTTTTAGAAATTCCCTCTTCGAGACGCTTCTGCATCACTTTATGCATTATTCCCGAACAGCCAGCCAAGCATCCACCCACATTCATATTATTTTTTAGCTAAATTTCCTTTCGATTGTCGTGAAAGGAGTATAAAGCCATTAACCGACAACACCTCATAATTAATTTACAACCAGGAATTAACAGAATTCGTTTGCTTAAATTAAGCGACAAGAAACTTTGAAAACGTATTACGAACAACTTATTTTCACCCTCACAACTTAAAACTAGCAACTGCGTGTATCTCTCTGTTTGTAAGAGAAAAAAAAGAAAAGGAATAAAGAAAAACAGAAAAAGGGTTAAACTCACCGTATAAAAGTCTCATAAAATGCTTATCATTTAATATTTTGTGTCAATAGCCTGGCAAGGAAGCGTATAAAAATAATGACAAAATCTATTACTCGTCAATCTTATGGTTAACAATTTTCATGGCATTAAATACCGATTTTTGAGTAGAAAGGATATGAAAATAATAAAAATTCATGAGCATTAAGAAAATCCTCTCTTCGTTTTCGTATGTAATTTTTTACCCTTTTCTCACACTTTTCAAAGTTTAACGAAAGGATTTTTTATGCACTATCGCTAGTGCACGTGTTTTTCTCGCTTCGCTACGAGAACGGGTTAACTTTTGCTACAGTCACATGTGAATACCATGTAATACCGCAATTTATCTCCACAGTCAGTCAAGATATTACATCAATTTTGTAAGCTTATCTCCGAATAAATACGAAAGAAAATGATATTCGCTTCGAGGCAAATTTTAGATACCCGTCACCTAAAGAAAACATATATAGAAAGCTTCGTTTTCTTTTTTTTTTATACCCATCACCGAAGGATGCGAGGTATATTCACTTTGTCGAAACGTTTGCAACACCCAGAGGGAAACATCAGAGGCCCCACAAACTATATATATTCTTAATCAGCATCAAATCCTAAATCGACTTAAGCATGTCCATCTGTCCAATTAGTATAGTCTATTGTAAACATTTTCCTGGAATGGGAACATTGGAAGTTCTTGCACGCAGGCTGATATTGAAATCGGGCCAAATTGGTTGAAGGACACACTCACCACACCACGTAAACTCAGAACACCTCTGTTTTTCAAAAGGAATGAAAAGTTAGTTTCTTTGCTTACTCCTCATAAACTAAAGCGAATAAATGTAGAAAAATTGCAACGCATAGAATGGGCGATGATGCAGCGTATGTGCACAAAAATAGAAATAATTGACCACGCCTACCCAATATTCTAGTGTATCAAAACTAAATTTATTTTTCAATATTTTTATAAGGCGCAGACACATGCCTCAAAAATCCCATATGGTACACAAATCCTTGGTTAGTTTCAAATTTGGAATGCACCTAAACATGTCCGCCTATTCGCCTGTTGTTTTGGTTTTCACTGTTTCTTTTTAATCACGGATGCGGCGACGTCGGGATTAGTTGCAACTATGTGGACATCGAGATGACATGATCCTTATGAAAATATATCCATTTGTCAAGGGATATGCCAGATCTATGAATCGTTTGTAAACGTAGAAATTTCCGTTGGAAAGTCCATCCATTATAAAGAGTCATTGAGTTTGTGGCGTCGGAAAGTAAATGTAAGTAAAACACATTTCTGATTGATATTCGGATCAAATTTTTTCCTTCAACAAATTTATGTGGATTCTGCCATTATTTGTGAAATACAAGAAAGTAGAGTACAGTGTACAGGAATTATTACAACTTATTATGAAAACGATAAACCCACGGTTACGTTTCGCGTATGTGGGATAAAACTCATATTTGATTAAATGTCTACGTAAACAAAAATGATTGCTTCGTGAGGTTCCTAAGAGACATTTGCTTGCAGAAAAACTAACCATTGGGTGTGGTTCGTGGACTGAAACTGTCATTGCATTTTCCCCTAAATGCAGAAGACTTCAGAAACATGATAACCGATTCTTTGGTGGCAAAAACTAGACGATATCGACATGGACGTTATATGACTTCAACAAATCTGCACAACATACCACACATTTCGTGAAAAAAGTTAATTTATTGAGGAGAAAAGTTCAAAGAAGAGGAGAAAAGTAAGTTTGTCACAAAGATCATGCGATATAAGTCTTTTGCATTTTTTACTTACCCAATGTTCCCCAATTTTGGAGCAAAAGAGAACCGAAAGAACCGAACCTTGAAAAAAAACCACAACTCTAAGTTTTCACACTCTATAATGCCAAGTGGGCGTGGTTAATTTTTTTTATGAAGAATTTTTCTGTCGTCTCATTAGTAACTAACGAAACGCCCAGACGGCAAAGGTGTCCTCAATTTATGTTGCATTGTAGTTATGTCCTTTAAACGTTCTTTTTAGCCCGTTCTCGATGCCAACCTGGCAGATTTGAGGGCGATAGGTTCTGTTTGGGGCCAAAAGAATATTTACACCAGACAGTACTTATGTGGGCAGACAGATAGACGATTCGGTTGTGCTGCTAACCTTCCGAAACTTCCTTGCAGACATTTTGAAAAACAGGACATTTGTCCATCTTGCGTTGGTGCGTGTAAACACGCGCTCTTTTATGAGCACAAAATTTTTAAATTAATATATCGGAAACTCTGCACGTACGTGCTCTGCGAGATGTTATTTTACGGATATTGCAAAAAATCAAATGAAAAGAACGGAAATTGTAGGAGTGCGTTTGTGGACTGCGTTTGTGGAGTGCTTTGCGAAATTGTGTTAAAACTTTGAAATATTGTGTGATATGTTGAAGGCATTTTCTGTCATTACAATAAATTTTGTGTTTTTTTTTTTGTCATGAAGTTGCACGCTCCGCTATGTTCAAATATTATTCCTCATCCTCTTTCTTCGATGACTTTTTGCTCGGAAATGTCCGCATACACCGCATCTGCCACAGACAGAATCGCTCTTTTCGTACCTTACTGTCGACTTTGTAATTAACGCTAGGGAGATCATTCCAAGGCTATAGTTTCTTGGCAGAAGTATTGAAAGCATCCGAGTCGCCCGTCACCCTTAACTTTATTCAATGCTTTTTTAACTTTAGTTTTCTTGCAAATGCTTTTAAATAAACCTAAACATATGTGAACGCGTTTTAGAGCATAGAATCAATAATTCAACAGGTAAGATATTAGCCATGAACTTACTAACAGAGTTTCTTCTGACGTCGACAGTCAAGGGTTCAGGAAAAAGGCCAAAATTTCAATGAAGAAACTTTTTTTCTGGTAAAGAAATATTCTTCACGTATTTTGAAAGGTCCAAATGTCGAGAAAAAATCCAGTGATATTTATTTGATGTTAACTTAATTCTTTATTGCTTCTTGGGTTCTACATAGATCCGCACGAAGTTAATATATAGCATCTACCACAAGTGGGGTATTAAAGTATTGGACAACGTACAGTATAGTGGTTGTACGTACAGATATCCGCCGCTTAACGCATACGTATAGACCACGATACCGATATCAGACGGTATAAAGTTGCGATTATTATAACACGGTTTTGATAAAATAAGATTTCAAAAAAGGGTACATGTGTTCCACTGGATTGGTTTTCAATTGCCTTTTGCTCCTATTTTTATACCTTCCACCGCGTATGGCTGAGGGTGTACTAAGTTGTCCGGATGTACGTAACATCCAGAAGGGCATAAGTTACCGATCGACCTGTACTTATACTGATCGATTCACAAAATGATTCTTGTCTGTTCGTCGGATGTCTGTCAATGTATTCTTATGATCAACCTACAGACAGCAATTTTCAAGATATTTTGATTCGCGTCGTACCACTTTTTCGACAACTCGCAATATAACGTCGCGTTGTGTGAGAAATCGTTATAAGAAAAAATCTTGTGATTTTTAGAATTTCGCGGCAAAATCGGTTAGTAATTAGGGCGCTTTTCCATATTTCTTAAAAAAAATACGTTCGTAATCATAATTTGATATAAAAATTAACCTTGGACTAGGCAGGTCTGTTATTTGAATTCCATATCCATCATAAGGCTTTTAATGAACATAGCCCTTTATATACTAAAAAGATCTGATTTTTTTATATTTTATGATGAAAATTTGTACTTGGTAAGTCAACCACAGAGAAGTGGGATCATATAGATCTATTCTCTATAACGCACCATACATAGGGGCTCTCACGAGCGGAAACTCTTCTATGGCGACAAAGCCTAATTTATGGTTTGTTGTGACGGAAGCAATTGGAAAACAGTGAAATCTTTGACAGGTAAGTTAACATTGACGTTCGAGTATCCTCCAATATTAGGGCTTTCACGAAAATCGTGCATTTCCATAAATATAACGAATAATATTTGATGAGCTAGTAATTAAGCCAAGTGTGCGGTGTAGGATATCTAAAGGTCGGCCTTGCCCGGCTACAGAATTCTTGTAATTTTATCGCTTGTATAAGGACTTGCAACCAACCTTGAAAGGGACAAAAAATTAACTGTTATACGCGATGAAAATTCATTTTGTGATCGTTGAATGGATTTTTAATTTTTATTTTTATGAAAACTTAAAGCTTTTCCACTTGGACCTGGGATACATCATAAAACATATTCCCATAGTAAAATTGTACATCTTATGATGAAAGAGACCTGGTTTCTTTTAACACGGTCTCGATAAAAAACGATTAAGCTTACGCTGCACATTTTTTTTTTTTTGATTTACGTGACATTTAAACTTAAATTATGTTATTCTATGTGAGTTGCACATAACACGGTTGACCGTGTTAAACGGGGTACGCTTGCAGATAATATAAATTGTTACAATTATCTATAAATTGCTTTCGAAGCGTATAAAAGGAAAGGATTGTATGTCTAAGCTACGATACGCATGGACGGAAACATTGGTTTTCGTAGAGACGAAGAATATTGAAGAGTATTGAGAGATTTACCGACGGGCGGAATATAAATTTACTTTTTTTTTTATAATGAATTTATTGTAAAAGAATTCTTTTTTTTATATTTTACTTTTATTAATATTTTTAAATTTAATTCTTTGTTTATTCCTTTTCTTCATAGATGATTATTAATTTTAGAAACGTAAGTGGAAATACGAAATTTGAAAAAGCATTTGTTGCCTGTGTGTGTGCGTAGTAAAAATTTTAAAATACAATTTCCGTAGCGAGTCATTGTTGTTTAATGCAATCCTTGTAAACGTGCATTAAATAAAATTAAAAATTTATAAATATTTTATTAACAAGTTGACATTAAATGCTTGAACATCAGCGTTATTATTATCCCGTATGTAGGCCGCACTTTTATCTATCGTAACAGGGGCAATAACGACACCAGAATTAATTAAAACGTCAACAAAATGTGTTGCAGTTATATTAAAACAACTCATGTATATATATATATACATAGATATATGTGTGTGTGTGTGTATACATGTACGCATGTATATATGTCTGTACGCTTGCATAGACTGCAGTGCCCAAAAAGTAAGACCAATTCAATTTGGTGACTGCACTGATTGTCGAATAATGTGAGTTGAATGGCGCCTTATAGGGATGCAAAGCCCACGAATTGTCTTTTCACAATTTCGGCGTCTTTGTGCGAACAGCTTCACACAAACGACGCATAACATTCATTCCTTGTTAACAGTTTGTCCCGCCGGTAAGCATTGCGCGATAATCGAAGAAAACTTTTACTATCAGCTCAGGTTTGTCTCATCTTTTGCACGATATTCTTCCGGGTCGTATGCGTAGATCCAAGGCATCAATAATGCCTTTCAAAAATCATCTGCTCGCAGATTTCAACTCGACGTTCTTTTTCGAAAGGAGATGAGATTTAACGACTGATCCTTTTCGAATGCCAACAGCATCAGCAGGATCCCGAATTGTTAATCGATGGTTTTTGAGCATCGATTCTATGATTTGTTTGACCTGACTTTCCTTGGTAGTGGTTATTAGTCGCCCGGGTTGCTCTTCGTCTGCGACCCGCTTGCAAGCATTTCTTCCCGACAAATTCTGCTGACCAAAGGCTCTCTGCAAAATCCTAAGATATTTCATTTCGCAAGGAAAACTTAATGCAAAAAAAACGTCTTCGCTCAACCGATTTCCAAATTTAAAAAATGGGAAAAAATACTTTTTGTGTCGTCGAAGGCTAAGCGCTGCTGGAACACTAATCGTGTGACATTTCGCGTAGATGTTTGTCACGGTGTTTTCAATTTGCAAAAAGCAATGTTTCTGACATCCGATATATCCGCGCAGTGGAACTTGAATATTGGTCTTACTTTTTGGACGCACTATTATGTGTTCATTTGTGTGTAAATAGTTATAACATTATCAAGCTGCAAAATTTTCGCTTCATTTTTACACGAAACAGATTTTATCACTTTTTTTTGCTTTTTATTTTTTTTTTTTCTTTATTTACTCCACCTTCAGGAAGCGTCTTTTATCATCATCGTTTCACTTATAGTTGAGTGGTAACTTTTTGTTAAAATACTTCTTATATACATATGCGCATATTTAACTGTAATTCCTAAAGTGTGACTGTTATCGAGTTAATCGGGACATGGCGAGAAGGATAAGACAATAGACAGTAAAGAGGGAAATGTGTAAATTTTGATCATGGACGCGTGTTAAGCAAACGATTGCAAAACGAACGACTCTTCGTTTTTCCAATGGGAATAAAAACTACGAAAAATGAAAATCGAAATAATGTGATCTGGAATAGGTCGCCCTTATATCCATTATCAGGCAAAATTGTTGAATTGTTTTTCGAAATAAATGGTTCAGCAAAAGGATGGGTCCGTTGTGGACTTGTTCGCCAAAAATCGTTGACTTCAATTAACCTCATGCTGTCCGTTTGTGTAGCTGAGTAGACAAAGGGTCGCGGGTTAAAGTCTCAAGTGCGGCAGCCGATTTTAATATAGGCGAGCATATAATCTAAGTTATCCGGCACCCGGTAGATCCGCATTTTGTAAATTTATTAACAAAGCAAATAAATATTATTTCGTATTAGACATTAGTTTAAGTTTCGTGAAGGCATCATGGGGCGAAGTAATCGTGTTACACGAGGCACGCCTGTATCCCACACCTAGTTGGAAAATATAAGAACTTTTTTCGTTCATTAATGGGCATCAGGCAGGAAAAATCACTTTGGCCAGAAATTCATCCAACTTTGTAACAATTGAGCGATTTCTTAAATCCTAAATCTTCTTGCTACGTATACAATACCATGTCGACAATTACTATGTAAACAAATGTTAGCCAATTATTCTGATGGAATTACTTTACAGGCATGACACCTACGATTGTAATAAGTTAAGAGTTCACCTTGTTCTAGCTGTACGTTTCTTTGGACGACGATAAAGACCAGCATCTCTTGCAGTGCGCGTAAACAATTCTCCATCAGATTTTATTTCATTGTCTACAGTATTGCCTAGTGATGTTTCAATAATCGGAGTGAACAAGACCCAATTGAGAAGTGGTGAAGAGTACTTACTTTCCTCCGAACTGCTGTGGTGGTCTTTACTGTTTGCCTTAAGAGATCCTTTGTTCGAGAAATCGAGCAGTTGTGCTTATGCAGAGTTTAATTAAGAGCAAAATTATCTGCTAAAACAAAAGTGTTTATGGGAAATACATTCAAGCATTGAACTGAAAAACAAAGTGAACAGTATGTCTCTTAACAATTAAAATATTCCGTAATAAATAACACCATAGGATATCCTTTTTTGTTTTTTATTTACTTTTTTTTTTTTTTTTTTTTTTTTTTTTTTTTTTGTTGTATTATATTAAGTCTTCAACTTTTAATGATGAGGTAAACAATTATCGTAGAGATCGATACCGAAATTCTTTAGAAACTTTAGCATAGAGAGGGAGCAAAGAGTTAACATCTTTACTCTGTTATCCACATACGCTATGCATAGAGAGAAAGAAAGAAGGAAGGAAGGAGAGAGAGAGAGAGAGAGAGAGAGGGAAAGAAAGAAAGATTGAGGGAAAAAGATAGAAAGAAAGAGGAATAAGAGGAACACAGCTTGACAACTCTTTAGAAAATGAGATTAAGATGCTTACATGGATTCTGGCAATGTTCCCACTTTGCCAATTACAACAACGTAAATATTTTATGAAAACAACTCAACGGGATGTCAATTGAAAATTATTATGATTATTACACTGAATGTACTTATTTTGACATAATAAGACGCAAAAGTTGTACACTCATCGATTCATATATGCAATCATTCATTCACTCATTCATTCATTCATTCATTCATTCATTTATATCGAAACTAAGCCAATGCTTGTATTAATGTCTGCATATATGGAGTGTCTATACAGTATATATGTATACATATGCACGTGTGTGTGTCCGTGCGTTTGTTATTATGCATTTTTTCACGTATGTATAGGTAAGTGCGTGTGTGCGTGTGTGTGTGTGTGTGTGTGTGTGTAATATTTACAATATAAAGGCAGGGGCCGCGCCAACCCCGATTTGGCTTAAGGCATAGAACAGCATCAGTATCAACAAATCGTAGAACAGATGCGCGCTACTGCTGTTTTTAATGAGCCAACGCACGGGTCGAGTGCCTCTCGTTGACAACATCATTTCGTTTAGAAAGCAATTGTTAAACATTGAAGAGGAAGAGAGAAAGATATTTTTGCTTTGTAACATTATAACGTCTTGTGCATTATTTCCTATGATATCAATAATGATAGTTTTTTTTTTTTTTTTTTTTTTTTTTTTTCTTTCTGACCAATTTTCTGCTTTCTGTTATTTTCGTCTTTTTTGCAAAATATTTGAAATAATTGAATTGAATAATAGTGAAAATGCTTTGACATTAATCGGCTCAGCTGCCGTTTTGACTGACACTTAGATGTTTAGACCGTTACACGATTACTTATCAATACAGTTGCATATCTCTCAGCATAACCGTATATATGTGCATATAAAAATGCACAATAAAGACTATGTCGAAGGTGATGAGGGTGTCAACAACTGTAATTGCAAAATTTTTCTAAAAAAAAAAAAATTTCGAAAAAACTCTCATTTTACTTAAAGCAAAAAAAAAAATATAACTTCCGTTGCAAATTTTTGACAGAAACAATTTCTCCATCTACGCTATGCGTTCTTAGAAAACGTAACCATTGATTTATCCAGTCATAAAAATAATTTATAAAAAGTTGGTTAACATCTTCTTGCTCAAGAGAAAATTATGCTTTAAAAAAACCTATTTTTTCCTGGTAAGATGCGGACTTTTTTTCTGTTTTACGACCTGATTGTAGGGTTCGCCTTCTTGTTCTCGTATACTCTTCAGTTACTTGCGTACGGCGAGTATAACCCGCGCACTGGTTCACTTTTACGTAACTATTTTCAGATTTTGTCATATTTTTTATTTTTTATTTTAATTTTATTTTTTCTTAAGTTAAACACTAGCTTTACTTACCTTTCGTAGAATTTTTATATGTATCTGCTCTTGTGTTTCCAAAGACTCTCGGTTTTCGTTATGTTGTATAATAGTTTTCTTAGTACTACGATGTCATTACGTCTAATATTATCCTTTTGTTTATCCTTTTGTGTTACCCTCTAACGCTATAGTTTGACGTAAGCGTTTCTTTTTTTTTTATGATTTAAATTTTAGTTCCGGTTAAGGTTTTTACGACTATGCGTGGTTTCGTTTTACGCAATTCTTGCAAAATGTTTAAATGTTTTACTTACCAGAACTTCTAGTTGCGTACATTTTTTTTAGGTGACATTGTTTTATGCCACATTAAAGGCACAAAACGAAGATGGGAATCAGTTTATTTTACGGTTTTCGATTTTTATTACTGTACAGATGATCTCTCAATCTTCTTTTACCTCTATTGCCAAATAAATATCGTACGGAATATTTAACTGGCAAACGTAACGAGAACGATGAACTCTATGCAATTTCTTTATTATATGGCATAACGTTATACATTATTTTCTTAACCTTAAAGGGATTGCTAGGAGAAAGGTTTTCTGCAAATTTTTTTTTTTTTTTAATTATAAAATTTAAAAAAAGAACAAACGTTTTCGTTTTACTTTTCGTAAGATCCGTAAGATATCGTCAAAGTCATTTCGCCGCGACGAATAAACTTTGCACTAAAGTTGTACACGAATCGAAAGCATTGCTCGATGAAATTTTATGCCAAACGTATGAAGAATTTGTAAAATGATTCTTCCATACCAGTCTTGAATCTTCAAAGGTGGCAAGAACGATCCGCAATAATGAATGAATGAGAAATAAAATTAAATGAAGTAATAGAATAATGGAAAAATAGAATTAGCAGAACCTGCAACGTTCGGCGTGATATATGTAAGCGAAAGGAATAAAAATCTTTCGTTCTGGATGTTCTTCATGCAAGCCATTCGATACTGTACTGTGCAATTCTGAACAAGACCTTCGCAGCATTACCTAATATGGTTTTTTTTTAGTGAACTTTGTGAAGATCAACTTGCGCGAAAAAAAACCTCATTGGCCGGAAATAACAGTTTAATTCAAAGGAAAATACTGCTGCAGGGTACAGCGTAATACAACTCAAGCGAACGATTTACATTGACGGTGAAGCTGCACAGCCATGGCGCCTCTATTTCTTTTGTGAAGCTCTGCTACACGTGACTCAATTTATCAAAAACTGATCCAACTGAACGCACAAATACACAATAAAGCGAGCCCAACATCCATCCAGGAAATATTAGCAACATTGAACGGAACTATCCATTCAGTTCGCCAGATATTTCGAGTAACATCCCTTTCCATCGACCGTCGTCCGAGAACACGGTCATTGTTACGACGATATCCAAACAAATAGGAAAATTATATTAGATCGTGACCCTGATCCTAAAAAAGACAAAAAAGTCACCAATAGAATAAACAAAATTTTTGTCTCTAGATTCGTAACAGTTTAGGGAGTAACGAGTAAGAAAACCTATAGAGCAAAGATGTCTTCTGTTCACTTGGTACTGCAAGCATATTCTTTGACCAATTTTTCCCATTTTCAATAGCACACTATACGCAGAAACTTCCACAATTTCTACCAAATTTAAAGCCGATAGCTTCAGTTTTGCGACCAGGAATACGTTTATCACATACAGACACATAAATGGGAAAAAGAAAGGACACGCATTCCCCTAAGATAAATACAAAAAGATGGACTCTTGAAAAGAAGCTGAAAGCTCCTTATACGCTACGTCCTATCAAGACTTGTAAATACCATTGTAAACAAGTACAAAAAATTGTAATCTGCCATGTCGGCCACCATTATCCTAAGAAAGATTAAAAAATAAAGAAAAAAGACTATATTCCATACTCTAATATAGGGGGTGGACGTGATTAACTTTTCCAATTCTTCCAGGATATGCAGAGAAATCGGAAGCGTGTGACTTATGAAAAATGAATGAAAAACGTAGAAAGCTAATGTGTTTAGTTTCAGTTTACGTTGTAATGCAGGGAACAGCCTTTGACAGCAGTGGCCCATTTTAAACATCAAATTGCGTGCAATACACTCCAATACTCTTTCTACATATGAAAGCGATATTGTAATTTTTGCGGATGATATAATGCTTGCCACCGGCATTGTACGCACGGACAGATGGGTAACTGGAGATATGGGCAACTTAAGAGGTGGATAAATGGACAGATGGGCAAGTGCACAGACGGACAACCAGACAGACAGGCAACCAGACAAACGGACAACCGGACAGACAGACAACCAAACAGACGGACAACCGGATAGACGCAAATGTTTAAGTCAATTTAAAATTTTGCACTAATCAAGAACATATATTTTGAAGCTTTTTTCTACGTGCTGCACAAATGAGTACATATCTGCCTTCCTTCATCAATTTGATGAAAACTGCATAATTGATAAGTAAATGGCATTTTTTTGTATTTGATTTGATTCCAAATCGAGGACAAATTTTGACAAACAGTCGAGATATCTCGTGTAACTGTTGCAAGAAAATAAAGTCTTTGGCACTTCTCCGAAGCCTGTCTGTTTGACTATTACTGGCGAACATATGTCTAGAAATAAATACAAAAGTTTGAAAACTCAACTCAAGATTGCTTCCCGAGCAGCGGGAAACTGAAAGCGATTTGCTTGTCTTTCGAGATCTCGCGTGCATTGCACTATTAACTGGATTTACGGAATGTGTTGATGTGATGATCGAGATTCATTTGTATGCACTTCTTGCATTTTATAGTTTGACGTATATATTGTTTACATTATAGTTTTTATGATTTCTTAAATATGCAAAACCAATTTTTCACTTTGATGTAAAAGACGGGCGCCGTCTTCATTTTTAATAAAGCGAAACCGCCACCAATGCAAACAAGTGTGGTCTCACTTTGCCAAAGTATATGCACAGGCAATAAGCTCATAAAATTTTTATGGCATTTATTTACGTATATAATAAATAAGCAAGCATATAATGCAAATGAAATCTATGAGTGTGCATACATACATATGTATGCACACTTGACATAAACATCATTAAAATCATGTTAAATGAGCTTAAATATTAGTTTTTATGGGTTCAATTTAATACTTTTCTCTTTTATAATTTATGATTTGGCAAAGATAAAAAGACGATACATAGGCACATATGATGATACGCACACACACTGTGTGCAGGCATTGAGCTCAACTATACATTGTACAAAACGTATATGAATGATAAACATTGTGCTAAACAATGCACAAACGCAGTCATTTGTTATAAAAATCGCTTAAGCTATTTATTTACAACGACTTACACCTCTTGCTCGCTTACGCGTTGGGAAAAGGAAAAATGTTGAATGAAACTAGGAACTAGGACTGCAACTGGAACTGGAAGCGGGCAAAAAAATAGCCTTAAAATATATGTCGTACGGTATTAAGATGTTTATCATTTTCTTTAAGATTTTATTTCCATGTGTTTTTTTATTCTGTTTTTATCAAAAAGGTTATTAAGAGAAATTCCTTTGTAATGTTAAGTCGGGAGATTCAAGATGCTTTGTTTTGTTTCGTTTTGCTTTGTTTTATTCTGTTTTGTTTATCATTATGTAATCATATATGCATGAATATGTTCCAGTTTACTTAAGAGCCACAATTACCTGAAGATGTCTTCTTCATCGCTTGTTGATGTAAAAACGAACGAATAGAACGAATTCAACTTCCGTTTTGAATAAAGAGTAAAAGTTAAAAATCATTTCAATTTGCTTAAAAATGTCATCAATACGTTTGTTTTTTCTTTTTTTTTTTTGCTCTTCTTCTTTTCCCTCCTTTACATACCTGCACTATGATAATGTTTGATACGACGACTAAAGGAAAAAGAAATAAAAAAACAAAAAAAAAAGTTACCTTTTTCTCTTTATTCAAAATGTTATAAAAATTTGCATAAATTCATTTCTATTAGGAATTGAAAAAAGGAAACGAAAAATAAATAAACAAAACTCTTCAAGAAAATAAAACGTTTGGGGAATTACGACAGCATCATAACCATTAATGACAAGAGTAATAACAACAGTAACAACAAAAATAGTAGCAATAGCAGCAGCAGCAGCAGCAGCAGTAGCAGTAGTCGCATCATCGTCATCATTGTGTAATTCGTTCCATGAACGCATCTCTTCTTTTCTTTTTTCTTTTTTTTTTTTTTCTTCATTTCTTCACTTTCCTTTTCTATTGAGTTTTCAAATTTCAACGCTATTACCCTCGAAAATTATCCTTAAGGAAGTTTCAATTTGTTACATCAATGAACCATAAAGTGTCGGCCTGTTTCTCTTTCGGCTGTGATTTAACTTATGAGTGCTTGCGCTTGGGTATCTGTGCAATCATTCGGTAACATGTTGTTACACATCATCTCATCAAATCCTTAATGTTCTTGTTATAATTTATGTATGTTTGTCGATTTTCAACTCAAATTGAATTCTCTTCCAACTCTTCATCTCTCCTTTCTCCCTTTTGAATACGTACACGTACGCACTGTTCGGTGCCTCAAGTTTTTCACTTAACAAGGACTACATCAAGGCTACGAGATGATATTGAAATAATTAAGGAAAAGTCTTTTCTTGCGATTTATTATTTTTGGTTTTTTTCTTTTTCAAATAAAACAAAAAAAGGTGGATACTTGATCAGCCGATATGTTTCCGGCCTAACAGATAAATGGGAGGGGGATGGTGTGCTATTGGTACGATTAGTTATTTGTTATTCTTAAATTGCGCGAACTAACCAAAGAACACGGGCGCAATCTCATACTAGCTTGGCGAGTAGTTTTTAATTTCAGTCGAAAGTGGGCATGTGTTTGAGTTTTTTCTTAAAAGAAAAAATTGCACTCACATGAATATATTGATCTGGTAGGGAAATTGATGAGTGATACAGTGAAGGCACTAATGGACGATGTTCCTTGCCTAAAAGTGAAGCACACACGGGCCGGCCAAAGAAGTATATTGCTGGACAAATCGTTAGAAACTCGCGACCCTATATAATTTTGCATATGATCAATCATTTGATTGGATGTCTCTTGTACCTGTGATACGGTGACGGTCAGATGGAAGTGACGGAAGGAAAACACATAAGGAGGTGGCCGCAGGCTAGTGATTGTGTGGCGAATCGGTAAAGCCTTTACTGTCTGAGTACTCATTACAGTTACGACCGAAGTAAAGTCTCCCACGCTGAAATTTTAACCCACGAAGAATAACTTCGTAGTTTCGATTCTTTGCATTTCTATGCATTTCACATGGAACGAAAACTGCTTGGAGTACGACTTTCGACAAAAAGCATCCAAATCGTTTTACAAAGAATAAATTGGATTCTGGTTCTCGTTTGGCAATGTCTTGCGAGACTTGGTTTCACCATCTCAACAACAAATCACCGAGTGAACTGAGCTCTCCCACCTTCTAAACAGACCAAGTAATGAAAGTCGTCTAAAAAAGTAGTGAAAAGTCGTCTAAAAAGTAGTGAAAAGTAGTAAAATCATCTTTAATTGGAAATATTTTGACAGTGAACGAATTGAAGAATACGCTGATATAACCCAAAAGCTTCTACTTAAGGTTCTTCTATTCTGATCTCAAAACTTCTAACGCGGAAGGCATTTCTTCTCAAAACTATGCAACGAAGCCATAGTGGCCCTAGAGAAGTACTTAAAATCTTTGAGAGAATTACTACGATACTGGAAAATACGGATAAGAGAATCGCTGGAAAATGTGTATTAAATTTAGGAAAATGTTGCGCTAAATCATAATAAAAGCAAAATATATCAAGTCCTTAGAAGTCCTTCATTTATAGACCGGCCGTATAATGACGCACGTGATAATATTTGCACAGATGCGAGAAGAATTTATTTAAAACTATTTTGATAAAATAAAGATTTCAAAGTGCTCCTCTCCTGTTCGATTTCAGCGGTACTGTCTAACTCATTTTTATTTCTCATCTTATCTGCGAAAAAATCTGCAACAGGAGTCAAAACTTTCTCTGCTGCTCGTCAAACACCAAAGTGGAATATTTCTAGATGAACGATTTTTATTGTACAACAACAATGACCTCTTTCTGATGAAATTCTATTTACAACCTTGAAAAAAACTGCTGAACATGTTTGTCTCCCATTTGAACTCGATTTATGGCTTGGCCATGTAAATGAGAGGAACGAGGCGACTGACAAGTCGCCATATGCCGTAGACCTCACTGTCATTGCTGTGAGTGCGTTGCGGCCATTCCCTATGTATCTCTCCCTCTCTCTCTCTCTCTCTCTCTCTCTTTTCTCACTTCTTCTGGACCGTCTTCGTACTGCACCTACTGGGGACATTCCCTAAGTACATGGTAATAAACAAAAAAAAAAGAAAAAATCCCTTTTACGATTCGGTTGCTGACTTTTCACAATTTACTTGCTCTTCTCACGGGTTCACTAATCGAATTTCCTTGGCATTATTTTCAGCTTAATCTGGTTTTGTAAAATCTTTTGTGTTCCAATTCCAGTAGTTTCCTAATTCACCTGCAACAAATTGCCCTCCGTGCTGTGGTCACTACCCGCCTTTCCATTGTTCTAAACAATTTTCTAAAAATATTTACCATAAATATTTACTCAAAAAAAGAAACAAAAACACAAAAATTATTTTCAAAAATTTGTTTTATTAAATACATAAATAAATGAAATTAAGTCTCTTTCGTTGTACCGAGCTCTTCGTATAAAAGATCCTTCGAGGGCAAACAAACGAAACGAATGATTTGACATTTTTTAACTCTTTTTCTTTCTTTCTCTTTTTTTTTTTTCAAAAAGGAAAAACTTTGTCATCCTTGTAATGATCATTAGTATGCCAAAGTGTTAATAATATCGTTAGAAAGTTTTTTAATGAAGCGAAAACTAAATGAGTTGTCAAAAGGGAACAAAAAGCCGTTTATGTCATCATTGAAAGTCAAAAATATTTGCAGCATCCGTGAGGTCTATTGATTCTTCTTTCCAAAAAAAAAAAAAAAAAAATTCTTTACCTCAGGCTATCAGTCTTAACTGATTCAATATATAATACATTTTGTCATTTCATTTACCTAAGACATGTGTTAAGGACAAATAAACGCCGAGTCAGCATGAGATCTTAATCGATTTCGATATTTCTGTTCATTTGGGTCAACCTGTTGTTAACTTAATAAGTAATTAAACTGCTGATGGCTGGCGTAATATCTGTGGTTGTAAAAAACATACGCCTGAAATGAAAGAATGTACGAAATACGGAGACATTAGGTAATGTGTTGTAAAAACGATACACACATAACGCGTACACTTTTTGAAATAACTAGAACTCATGGAATTTCCTTAAAACAAATGGAGCAATAGTTGTTTTGTGACTTGATGAACCAAAAAAAAATCTATATATATATATAAAAGTCATGCCGCAGAAATGAATTAGGATTGAACTACTTGTCCTTTTCACTACCAACCGTCAGATATGTACATATGACACAGCAATTTCTTACCACAGCCCGAGACGTGCTTCGACAATTCACTGAGACATGTACGAATGTGTTGTGTAGTGAACAAAATTATTAAATTCTAACACGATAAAGGGCATGAAGACTAGGGTCGGTTTATAGCTGTCGATGGAGCATACGATTTTGTTAATATCGAGTGAAAAAATTGGCTTTCTGCAATAATATACAACCGACTGGGCCGATTGGATTGTATGTCGCCAAATATAATGAAATTTATCATAAAGAATCAAGAGAACTCTGTAGTAGGCCACAGCCTACTATTAAATATCCTTCAAATATTTATGTAATGACTTGTCACAAAAAGGAATCGCATGGGAAGTGGTTGAAAAAGTGGACCGATCTGAAGCATTTTCAATAGCGTTAGTCCTTGGCCCAAAAAAAAAAAATCAGTGTCCGCGAATGTCATCAGAATGTCACAAAAATTGCGACCTGCAGATTGAACATAAGAAAAGAAGACGGGCAGATGGACAGACAAGCTTAAATCGATTCGATAGGCGATTCTGAATCGATCAGATATAATAAAAGGTCGATCTATTTCAAATCCTTCTGAATGTTGCATACATACGCACAGATTTCACATTATCTTTTACCGCAAATGGATATAAAAATTGTATTTATTCTCGTCCTATAAGCCATTACTTCTAATTCATTTACTTCCATCATTAGAGATTTTGTTTATTATCAGATCCTCTATACTGTTCGCTACGGCTAATTATGGAAAAATGCTTACTCCCTTCTTTGTGGCAATTTACAAAATACCCTTAATTTCATTGACAGCAGCAATAAGAACGCACTTACAAAATAATATCGGGATTATTACTAATGTTATCATCATCATCAAGGCTCGGCAACTGTCTCAATTTCTATTCAAAGGAAAAAAAATCAAAGTTTAAATGCATTTTATTTCCATTCATAATTCGAGTTTGTGTTTTCGAATTTCTCTTGGGAGAAATTTTGAAAAATTGTGTGCAACTCTCAGTAGGAAGTGTTAGAGATGCCACAGGCTTTACGCATTCTTGATCAGCATCACAGAGTTTTTTTTTTTTTACCAAAGTCTTGCTAGATAGCTTCAAAAACCCCCATAAGATATGTACATTCTTGACTAATGTTAAGCCCAGAATGCACCTAAGCACGTTCGACTATTCGTCTGTGTCCATTTTTCCAGCTGCCCATCCGGATAATATCTGTAATAAGTATTCTCTCATTCGCTAACTAGGCAAACGATCCAAAACGGTCCAAGGACACGCCTTACGTGAAGCGGAAACTACGAACAGCTCTGCCATCTTGGGTTTTTGCTCGTTGCTACCAAACTACAGTAGATACGCAATACGCATTTTAAAATTTAATGATTATGAAAGTAATGGGCACAACGAGTCACGCCCATTCAATAGCAAAGTATGAAAATGTAGTTTTTTTTTGGCTTTTTTAATCTTTTCTAGGGTAAAACTGGTGGCCATTGCCAATGTATATGACGAAAGCCCTCCTCCAACTCTCAGAGAACTTTCGAGCATCTTAGAAGTTTACATGCGATGGGAAAGATTAAAAAGGCGGGAGAATGGCTACCGTACGAAGTGACTAAAAATGTCCTTTCGAACCGTTGCAACATTGAGGTTTCGTGGCTTGCCAGGCAAGAAACCAAACAGTTTTCTATGGCGTATTGTGAATGGCGAAAATGGAAAAAAGGATCTATTGCGGCAATCCCAAGGGCATAAATCATGCGTTAGTCCAAGGGAGCTGTCCACATCGACACCGAAGCGGAATAGTCACGGCCATAACATTTTGCTGTGCATATGGGGGGATCGGCAAGGTGTAGTATATTACGAGTTGCTAAAACCCAACGAATCGGTTACTGCAGATGTCAATTGAACAAATTGAACGATGTAATCTTCCCAAAAAGGTCAGCAATAGCGACTAACCGGCGCATAGCTATGCTGGTGCCTGACAATGCGCAGCCAAAGCTTGCGGGAGTTTTCAAGGATACGCTGTTACAGCTCGAATGGGAAATTCTCCCGCATCCACTGTACTCTCCAGACATAGCGCCTTCTGATTACTACTTGTTCAGACCCATGGAGCCTGGCTTAGCTAGTGCGCGATTTCGAAATGCGGAAGGAATGCGAAAATGGGTCGATGATCGAAGCGCTGCCAAACCAATACCGTTCTTTCGACACAGTATGGCCATGTTGCCGGAAAGCTGGGTGAAAGTTGTAGAAAATGATGGAAACTATTTCGATTAACGTATATTGCGCCATATTTTTCCAATAATTGTCTGCTTCAAGTGAAAACTGAATTAAAAGCCTCAAAGGCGAACGGACGTTATTGAAACGGATATCTTTAAGTCGAGCTATTTACACATCCTTTACATAGAGTCTCCGCAAAGTGTGTAATGTAACGAAACACTCCTTTTTTGTTGATTCTTAAATTGTCATTAGTTCAAATTCATAGAAATTTTCATAAAAATGATTGAAATAAGTAAATAAGAGAAGTGAATGATGTACAAATAATTAAATAAGTTGCAGGAAACATATCTTAGCGAACGTCTAGAAGCTTAAGTAAACACATATATAGAAAGACAGAAAACGAAAGGTACCATGAAAAAAAAGATTGTAATGCAATTCGGACTTGACTAAGTAAGTATGTAAATCTGACTGACGGTTACTAACAGTTGTCCATTATGTACATTAAAGGGGTATATTCTCTTTATCATTCAATTTGCAGAATTACGAACTAAATATCGGATAAGCCATAGAGTGTTGCGTTTTCTCATTCCGTATAAAATTCCGAGTTCATTTAACTTCCATTGTCGGTTCCATCGGCGATTTTTGGAATTATTAAAATCGCTATTGATCAGGAGAAAGCAAAGTTTTTAAAGGAAGTTTTCAGGAAAAAGGAAGCAGTGATCTAAAGTCGATCCCACTTAATTGTTGAAATTATGTAAATGTATTGCGTCAAGGAATGCATTAGCGAGAAGCAACAACCTATATATATATATATACACCCAATTCTCTTTTTACACGAATTTTTTTACACGAATTTGATTTAACACGAGTTCAAAAAAAAAAAAATTCTTTTTTTACACGAATTATTTCGTTTTAACACGATTTTATATTTACGAATTTCAGATATAATTCCCTTTTTCCAAAGTAGAAGTTATTTTTACTCTAACAAGAACTTTTTAATATTCTTTACACCTAATTCTCTTTTTACATGAATTTTTTTTTACACGTATTTTTTGGGAACGTATCTATCGTGTAAAAAGAGAATTAGGCGTATATATAATATATCGAATAGGAGGAGTATCCAATATTCGTTACAAAGTTCCAAAACGATAGATTTCTTATTTGCTTTATTTTCACATTTATTTTTAATGTTTGCGGTAGCTTGCAAGTGATTCTTGGAAGCTAATAAAAAAAACTATTCGAAAAAATATTTAACTAAACCAGAAAAAAAAAAAAAGAAAAAGAGGAAAGAGAAACCCTTTCCATTAAAATAGTCGTGATTTCTTTATATTTCCGAAAATTACAATTTACAAGTCGGTTCAATATTTAACCAGCAATGTGGCTAAATTTTATGTGCGATCATTAAAAGGTTTGAGAATCGATACAAAGGAAAGGCAGTGAGTGCGAATGCTTTTCTGTTGATTTTTCGCATACTAATAAAAACCAAATAACAGAAGTAAACCAACGTAAACGTGAATAGCGAAGAAAAAGAGTTGCAAGAATTTTTCTATTAACAAAATTCTTTGAATTGTGTTCACCATTACTCCTGGTCACATTTTTCAGCGCGTGTACTGGATAACCAACGACCAAAGCGTAAAGAGATTTTATGAGTAACATGCGTATAATACAATATCCGTAAGGGTATGCTGTCGTTTTTTATTTCTATACCTCTCCATGCAGATTCTGTTCGTTTGTTTATCTTCTTTGCTTTAGAGGTAATTTTCTAATTTTTGTCGGCTTCGCATGGGGGTGATTGTTTACAAAGTTACTTCCACCGAATGCATTAGCATTTGCTTTTATATATGTTTAGAGCAACTTTTTCATTTAGTACAAATATTTAATACATGTACGATAGCAACAGGAATAATAAAAGGCGAGAGAGAGAGAGAGAAAGGAAGAGCTCCCTTTTCATTAGAAAGTCGAGTGTTATGGTAAACTATATTAAATAACCCGTTTATTGTTTTGCTTAACTTAAAGTTCTCGGGGGAGGAACTACATTTTTACTATACAGTGAGAAACCTAAAAGAATATCGTTCATTTTCTATCCCAGTATCCCAGCATTTTGTTTTTTTTTTTTTTTGGGTGTTTATTGCTTCCAGATGAATCAATCAAAATTCGAGCTGTCAAATTATTCTGGGAATCACTAGAGAAATTACTTACCATGTGTTACTCATTTGTGCATTTGTTATGCCTTATATTAAACAACATTTCATTCAGTCCTTCCATTAGGTATGATTGACAAATTTGTGTTTCATACCTGCTTTCTCGTTTGATGAAAAATTTGAAAATTATAATAAGCGTATCAGTCATTCATTTATATCATTATACCCATCATCATCATCATCATCATCATCATCACCATCACCATCGAAGCCGTCGTCATTGGGTGCATGGTAGAATGAATGAACGAAAAATAGAGAGACATATATATATATATATATATATATATATATATATATATATATATATATATATATATATATATACATGTATATAATTAACAACCACCCAAGTGACAAAATAATGTCAACAACATTACTGGGTAGACCAAATAAAAACACACTCTACTTAATTTCATATTGCAAAGAACGCGCACAACACAAACCTATGCATATATCTATCAATCCATAGAAAACATACCTAAGTACCAAAGCAAAATAAAATGTTTAGCTTTGTGGGCCTGACGTGGTTTGGAAAATGGAAATGCAAACATTCGGTACACCAGTACGGAAAACCAAAAATACACATAGGCACATACACTTATATATATATAAAGGGACGGCTTACAAGCATACATACAAAAATTTTGGCAGCACACAAATAACCGAAAACAAGCGGCAGCTTCGATAATACAATAGTAAAAACAACAATCGTTTCCCATTACATTTACTGTGGAATACTTAATTTTTTTTAATGAAATAAATTAATCGAAGGAGACATTTTTCGTTTTTTTTTTTTGTTGACATCCTATACCGAATTCGGGAAGCGTAACAAATGCTTCTGTAACAAGCTTGTTGTTAGAAACTAACAAATAGAAAATCAAAAACGAGGAGGAAAGTTATAGCCACTTCTGAACGAATCTCGGATACCCATCACACCAACATTGCGTTATTGTCATGACATCGGCACTGTATTGAACTTGTAATTAACCCTTGCAGACGCGGTTGCTCTTTTTTAAATGTTCATTACATGTAGGCGGGCATTTATCAAATTTTAAATATGATATTAACTGCGTTTAGGTTTTCTAACACAATCGATATAACTGATGCTGTTTCGAGAGAGGCGAATATGAATTTCACGGTGAGCAAAAATGTAAATACATATTTTTGATGCCGCTAATGAGTCTGGATGTTACGAGCAACACGAGAAATCTGTTATGCTCCATCTTTGAGCAATAAGTTTACACGATAAGTAAGTAAGTCACAGAAACCGTTTTCCTTACTTAAGCTTTGACATCATTTTGTGATATTCGAGAAATGTTAATATTTAATTTGCACATGCAATAGCCAGCTGACTCGACTCGTAAACTGTTCTGTTTTTTTGTTCGAAAGATTCCCGTAATTTAGAAATCTTTATTAATTACTGCTTACTGCTTTCAGTTTCTGAGCCGGCTTGGCCAAGTAGATCTAGTCGATCATATTGGGGCACGCTTTTACAATTGTGAATATCGTAATAGCTTGTGGTAAAAAGCTAACGCTAAGCATACCGTATCAATTTTGACCCACACATAAGCATCCATGACTGTCTAAAAAAAGGAGAACTTTCGGAATCCCAAATTTTTATTACCTTCTATGAGTAATTTTTTTATGTGACTTTGCCTGTCACTTAATTTCGGCGGGCTTTCAGACGACCAAAAGAAAAGAAAACCCGCTTAACATTTACATCGTCCGCATGAGCAGCGGAGTATATAGTAAACATATAATAAAATACATATCCACTAGGCTGCCGCCCTCATCTGCATCGATTCCCTTTTTCTTTCCTGATTTCTTTCTGACCATCACCGTGTTACGCGTATAGAGGACAAGCCCCAAATATCAGAGTAAAACAACAAAAAAAAAAATCATTGCTGATGGATATATAAACTTCCCAACGGGCTAAATACAACAAGTCGGCATCATAAATGCGTTGACTTTCTCGCCACCTATTTGGCATATTGGGTAGTTCTTAGCACAACCGAATGTGAGTCTAGTTAACAAGTTCAGGTCGTCATCACTACTCTCTCATAGATCTCAGTAGCACTGGAATAAGTACGCAAGCGTGTTTGACTTTTTTTGAAGACGTCTTGTGATTCAAATTATTGTAATCACAAAAAATTGCGTCTTCAAATTCTCATCAGGTTAAATTCAAAATTTAGATTAATCTTCTAATTAGAAAAAAAAAACACAAAATTCAATGCATTCTTTAAAAAATATTTTTATTGAAATCTTAAAAATTAAAGAAATTTCGCAAACATTCAAGAACAACAAATATATACAAAAATTGGCCGATGTTTTCACGAAATTTCGTCTCATCCTTGCTGCATGCAAAGCATCCGTAGTTTTCGCCCGGATGGCATGATTTGATCTGGCAATCCTGGCAAGACAGTAAAAGAAGTTTCATCTGCAGGCATTTTCCCGGCGCTACAGTCATTTTGGAATGCACCTAAACATGTCCGTCTGTCCATCTGTCTGCCTGCACAAATGTGAAGATATTGCCTACAAATTTTCAAAAGAATTTAAAAGTGACTTAAACCTTTCCAATGACATGCCTACAGCGCCCAAACGCCTATACGACAAAAACTTTTATTTTGAAAATAGAAAAAATCAGCCGCGCCCACCCCGTATTATAGATCATGAAAATTTAGTTCTTTTACTTTTTTTGTCCGTTTTAGGATAACGATGATTCGATCACGATCGGATGCAATTATCTTGCTTGTTCTTTTTGACAATCTGCAGGGATCCTGCATAATCAACGTGAGAGATTCAACGTCAACGTAAATTTTTGCATCTTAAAATCGCAAAAAATAAGTTACTGATAAATCAATTAATACTGAAAAATGAAATTTAAAAGGTGGTTTGATCCATGTTCAACAACTCATAGGGCCAAGGAAAGCTGACAAACAATCAATCAAATCTAAATATCATTCCCGATCATTTACAACTTATAGCCTACACATGCATACATTTAATTTCTGATATAGGGATTTACTCTTATCCGATTTTCGGGCTTTACGCGAACGTAATCAGGATCGCTCTAGATCGCCAACAAGCCCAAAAATATTATGTTTACGTTATGTGTGAGTTTTCGAGTGCTGCGAGTTACTTAGCTCAAAGAAAATTTTTCTACTGCATACTTTGCGCGGCCGTATTTTATTTATGCTTGAGACTACTTTTAGTCGTGCAAAATGATATTAACGATGAATTTTCGAAAAACGTCTGATTAAATAAAAATATTCTTTCAATCTTTGTGCAAAGCTTGTTTAAATCATTTTCAGAGGTTCTCTGAGAACTTATGTTGTTTTCAAATAAATAAAAAATTAAAATGAACAGAGAGAGAGAGAGAGAGGGAGAGAGTGTGTAGTGTTGCCAATCGTCTGTAATGAATCTGAAAAGATAAGCGCCAAGCACGAAGATCTTCGTCTTCGTAGAGAACCGACATAATATTTTTAGGGAACTAATTGGATGAGAAAAGCACTGATGTGTGAAACGGTTAGTACGAATTTAAGTATTGCTGAAGAATGCAATAATAAATCATGTTTCTTTTTTTTCCTTTTTTTTTGCACAAAGGAATTAGTCTGATAAGTTTAATTAGGGCTGTTAAATAATATTATGACATGTATATATTACATCGAAATGAAATCAATAAAATCAGTAATAAAGAAATTATATCAAGTGTTCTTAATTTACCAAAGGCACTTTGTTCAGGTACCGCAATATCCATTTAACAATTAAAAGTTTTTGCAAAAAGTTTTATTCTCGATTTTATTTATTTGATTGATTGAAACACATGGTTGCAATAATTCGTAAATCTTTCATCACAGTGCTCTGTGTCCATTCTAATGCAGTTTACTACTTATAGCCCAGAACAAATTGAAAAAATAATATATAAAAGCTGGATAAAATTTAAGATGAAATCACAAAATAAATCGGTGGTGAAGCAGTAAAGTTATATTTGTCTTGCGGCGACTGGTTTATAAGTGAAGATTGTAAAACACATTGCCTTCAGTTACGATCATGCCAACTAATCGATTTGATCTTTAAAAGAGTTCACAGTGCTATACACAGTACCGGTCGTGAACGAATGTTTTTCTTTAAGAGTTCGCTTAATATCTCCTATTGATTATTAGTTATGGATATGTGTTTGTTGCGGGCTTGGTTCTGGGCGGATATTGGCGACTTTATAAAGTAAGTTTCATCTTTTTATTTGAATTTTAAACACCTCTGAGCTAACCAATATGATAGAGAAATAGGCAAACGAATAGTGTTAGATCGACTCGCAATCTTGCTCTGAGACGTATCTGCATGGTTTACAGACGAAAGAGAACTAGTCTAGAATAAAGCCACTATCTGATGATGGGTGGAAGATAACAGCGTAGTCACAGTTCGCTTCAGTATGAGTAAAGAGAACAAATAGTTTTTTTTTTTTTTTTGTGAACAAAACGATGATAAATCGAAATCAATTTCCCATGACTTGCTCGAATACTTTTTGTATATTCCATATAAATAACCAACTTGCAGGTTTCAAGAATTATCAAACATCCTTTCGAGCTTTACCTAAGAATGTGAAAAGTTAATTTCGCTTTATTCTTTCTATCTTTTAAGTACGCCGTAGCGGATAAGTCTTAGTACTGATATTTGATGTCAACGTTTATTACATGCGTAATAACAAAATTATACACTTGAGAATGGGTATTGAAAAAAAACAAAAAGAAGCAACTAATAAACGAAATGAAAAACAATAACAAAATAAACGAAAATCAATAAATATATACGTTTCGCTTAATCATCAATAGGAGGTAAGCGCATTTATAATTATTGTGTATATCATGCGGCACGAAATCACCCTGAATGTTATATATAAAAATTCCGCATCTCCTTGCATGAAAATAAAAAAAGTACAGCCCCCACAGCAGCACGCATTCAAATCCATACATACATACATATATGTAAACATTCGTATCGATAGCCCAATTCTATACAACCAAAATTACCCATTGATCTTTGTTGTATTTATTATTTGTTTATAGTAACGATAGTCAATAGTGTTTGTTTACACTTTAAGCTAAAAAAAAAAAAACAAAAAAAAAAGCATTGTATACTTTGGAAATATTAGGTGGTTTAAATGATATTTAACTTGCGCTGTGAATGCAAAATATTTATAATCGTTTCGTCCATTCAAGCTATGCTCATGTACACTATACTGTTAAGCTCGATACTTGATTACAAAAAATGAAATTGAAAATAATGTTTAATGGTTTTGATTGCTTGATTGCATTTCCTGTCAAGTTTAGCATAATCTCTACAGGCTATGTATCACAAAATTCAAGATAATCGTGCCTATTGTAAGATAACGGCAGATAAATATAATTTCCAGAAGTGTTTGTATAAAAATTTATTATAAAAAAAATCAAATTTTCACAAGTTTTAAGTAGATACCGCCTTCTTGACTCAGTAGCGCATAGCGTTTGTCAAATGTGATATTTTCGACTGTCTTATCGCAAATCTCCAAACGATGACGACGTAGGAAATGTATTATGCCTAATTTTATTTGCATATGTGCTACCGGCATACCAATGCATTGATGCGGTCCAGCGCCAAAGGGCAAATAAGTCATTGGTAAATGAGTTTTCTTTTGTTCGAGTGAAAAACGCTCTGGATCGAATTCCTCCGGATTAGGCCAAAACTATTTAACATTTTTTTTTGTTATTTTTTTATTTATATGTATATTATATATATATATATATGTATATATATACTTCTTTTCTTTTCTTTTTTTTGCATCCAACTTACCTGAGGATCATAGTGTATGGCTAAATTTGATATAAATACCGGCATACCACGGCGGGCCATACATTCGGCAAGAGGACGAAATGTAACAAAACGTTTCTTGTGCAATGGCGTGCATTGCCTCTCTAAGAATGGCACAATCGGGTATTTCCGTAATGTTTCCTCAATTACCATGCGTAAATAGGTCATATGTTCTACCTTTTCATAAGTTAACGTAGCTTCATCGTTTCCTAAGATTCTAAAAATTTCGGCATGTAAACGTTCTTGTATTGCAGGATGTCGAGCCAATTCATATAATGCAAACGCCAAAGTGCTTGAACACGTTTGTATACCGGCCAATTCAAAGGTGGCTGCTTGAGCTACCAGATAGTCTGGCTGATGTCCAAAATGAGATGTGTCTTGATGCAAGGCAGCCTCTTTCTTGAGAGTAAGTAAAGTTTCAATGAGATCATTACGCATGATACCCGATCGTTCCCGTTCCTCTAACATACTCAGCACCAGATTTCTCAAAAACTGTGTATGCTCGGGAGTAAACAATTTCGGCTTTATCAGTTTTACTAGTTTGGGACACAAAAATATCAAACATAAATCCAAAGCATGTCTATAAGAGATTACAAACATGTCATGACTGTGACCACCCAATTGCGAACGTACTGTATTGCGTAGACTGTAAGTTTTCAAACCGAACGCTATGCTGGCAATCATATCCGTATTGTAGAGATCGCAAATATCTTTTATCTGCACTATAGTGCTGCGAGCATTTTTATTTTTTATATCCTTAGTTAGCTTTGCTAAATAGGTTTCCAAATCGTAACCAATCTACAAAAAAAAAGAAAAGAAAACAAACAAAAACAAAGAGCACAAAATAAAGAGAGAAATTTACCCTCGCCGCTCAAGGCAGTCTCTGTTAGAAGTAAAGAAAGACAAAAAAAAAGAGTTGCCAACTTTATTACAAACCTCTTCCATGAGAGAAAACATTTGGCGCATTTTCCCCGCACTAAAAACCGGCGCCAATTTCGTGCGAATGTCACGCCATTCGGGATTTCGAGCAAAAAATAAATTCAAAGCACCCATCTTATCTTGAGCCCGGTCGCATTGGGCAAAACGATGTGAGAAATTCACATAATCTTCAACTAGCACCGTGTGTATTAAACGCAAATCGCGTAACAGTAAAGCCGGCTGATGAAATAAATAAATACCCACCAGCGGTTCCCGCGTGAAACGTTCATTGAAATAATAATCACGTAATTGTAGAGCGAAGGAGTTTTGCATTTTAAGCACATCCTTGAGATTGCCCAGAAAATACGAAGGTGGCACAAATTTAACGCGTCTGCGACGCCAATACACATTAGTGCGACGCGACCATATAAACATACCCGTCAGTATCGTAATTACAACAAGTAAAAGAGTGGTGGCATCCACCATAGTCACCGTGCATGAAGAAACACGTTAAACTATTGAATAAACGTATATGTGCATATGTATTATATGTACATATGTGTGCACAACTTTAAAAACACAATTCGAATACAAGCAGAATTTAAGGGTAAATAAAACACAATAATATGCAGGAGAACAAGAATTTTAAAAAACAAAAACTTTCAAAAAATAAATAAATAAATAATTTAAAAACGAAAGACGGAAACGTGAATAGAGAAACAACACTTTACGGCAAATGCAGCAACTGGAAATTAAAACCCGCGTGTTCAGCGATTGTATAAAACGGCGATGATAATACACACCAAAAGTTCAGAGTAAACTGAGCTGAATGTGTGGGACACTTTAATAAAACCACAAAAACCTCAAAATAAAACTAATACAACAAAAATTCTTTCTTCTGATGTTATCAACTGAAAAACCTCCGTTACTGAGAATTAAAAATTTCGCTCTCCACATATGGTACTTATATACATTTTTACATACGAAAAAAAGAACAAAAAAACTGACGCTCCGAGTACACTAACCGACTTTATTAACTACTACAGCAGAAGGTGTTATATATAATTTGTCATACGATTCGTAAAATCTAGAGATTTGAGTTATCCATTAAGTAAATAAAATTTTCATTATTTTCTTTACGCGCGTGCGTCTCTTTTCATCGCACGGGCTGTAAAAATAAAAGCGGGAACGAGAACGTTTCAAAGCAGAAACCAAGTTTGAAACGTCGTCTGAACCGACATAACACAAACATAGAACTGCGAATGGTCATTAATCCGTCCAAAATTAATAAAGAAAAAAAACACTTCACATTTCCTTATGCTCATAAATAGTAGCTCAGATGGTGGGCACAAACAATTCGTCTTAGATCGAACATAGATTTTCTACTTATTAAATTTGCTGATGCCAGCAGTGAGGTGGCTATTTATGTATGCATGTATGTACGCATTTATGTTTGACTTACTTAAATAGAAGAGAGTATTGAAAGTATGCTTATGATAAATACATTTTCATTTCTAAGTTGTGAAGTTAACTATAAACAAAATATGTTTGCTTTTCTAATACAATTAGCCACTAATTGCTAACGGCCAGAAGCAGGATGGAGAGTAGATGAGATAGAGTTTAAAACAAGAAGAAGAAGAAAATGTACGCCAGACTTACAACTTTATCTATGGATATATTAAGTCAAGGTCGTCATTAATTGTTGCCATGTTTTTTAAACTCGCTTAAGTCGCTGTCTTAAGTTTAATGTGATCCCTTAAACTTAATCAACTTAATTAATCCTAAGTTCTGTTCTGATGATTTTCATTTACAAAATCCCACTAAGTAAGTGGTTAGACTTTGACTCGTATCTCACCTTAAGTAGTAATTGATAAACGATTTTAAATAACAGACGTATTCATAACTCAGTACTCAGTAAATTCAAGATAACACTAAACTTAGTTATGTGCTCTCGCACTCTAAGAATTTTATAATACACTCTCTGTTTTGCTTTCGAACAGTGATGTCAACTTTGTGATTAATTAAGTATACAAGAAAACTACGGGAGATCAATTTGCCGTGGGACTCGTTTGGATTCTCCCTAGTTTGATAATTATTTTTTTGTTGTGCCGATCAGAATCTTTCTTGCAGGGACGCTGAAGATAATTAAATATTTGATATTGAGCATAGATCAAGATTGATGCCTGGCATTAGTCTTAAGCTATAAAAAAAATATTAACTATGCGAGTTTTCCAACTACCATGGCATTGTTATAAAGACAATCAGGCCACTTAGGAAGTAGGATCGACTAATTTCATCCAAGAATATGGTTTTCAACTTTTTCGAATTTTAATGCCAGACGAAAGCTCGCATTGTGTCTTCTGTGGAAAGCTTCTGGACGTTACGAGTGGAACATTAAATTAAAGTATTCCCTATAATTCGCGATTGGTTTTTCCCTTTTTTTTTATTAAATGACCAGTCACTACGGAGATGGTCTCTATTCGTGACACAAAGATGAAAGAAGAGAATGAGATTGGGAAGTGGCGGCAGCCTAGTAATTGCGTCCCCAATTAGTGAGTGCCTTTGCCGACTGAGGATTTACTGTATCTGCGACCATAGTAAGTTCTATCGCATACGCAAACACGTAATAGTCGCGGTTCTTAGCTATTCGGTGTAAACTTCTCACGAATTATTGTTCATAACTCATTTCCCGTTAGCTCTCATTTTTTTATGAAAAGGCTTTTATTGATCCATTTCTCAAAGGTTAATGGATTAATGAATTCCCCTAAGCCGTACTCATGGATCCCACAAAGTGTATATGTTCTTGATTATTTTGGTGAATTCCTGTTTCGATTTGACTTGAGTTCTCGCAAAATTTATTAAGAAAATTGTTAAGAAAATTGTTTTTGTTCACGGCCGCTGACTGCCGGCTATGAGCTAGTTATGAAATTCAGTTTAATTTCTTCACAAAGCTTGAAAAATTCGAAAAAGGAATAATTCATAAATGATGACAAGTGTCATCAATAAATTCCCAAATTTTTTATTTTTATACTTCACACTTTATTCGTTTTTTCTACTATAAAATTTTTTAATAAATCACTTTGGGTTTAAAATCATGGGGTTTTGAATTTGGAAATATCTGTGGAACTATTTTAGGAGGCAGAGTAGAAAGTTTTTATTTTATATAAATAAACAAAGTAGATGTTGCAAAAGAAATAACTATTTCCCTAAACATCTTCGGGAAATAGGGGACTAAACCACCGTGGAACTTAAATGTCAACTCTTGCGATATTTCACTCACAACATCCAAAAAGGGGATGTACGCCAAATCTCGCCTTCAGAGAATTGATCGCAGGGAAAATAGTGATGGAAAATAGTGATTGGCATCCTCCTTTTAAAGACGGTTCTAAGAGTGACGAATTGTCCTCTACCTACGCAGTAGTAGATGACGCAGGTCAAGATCAAATTAATCATATTCTATACGAAAGTGCGTCAACATTTACATTTGCGAAGCTAGCTACTCGCATGTTAATTCTAACTTCGTTCCATCTCTATATACAATCAAGAGCAAAACATTTGCAAGAATCCGATTTGGGCATACAGTTGCAGCGCATCAATGGATCCTTAAGAAATCTATTCGTCCGATTTTCGGTTCTGAGACAAATTTTACCATTAAACGTATACCTTCTGAATTGTGACACCTGTAACACATATTCCAACATTATTTTTCGGAGCATCTAACTCTATGGGAATCTTGCAAATACTTGGCGAATTTTATATTAATAAAATATTTAACTTCATTAAAGCTACAAAACTAACCATCTAATCTGCCTTAACAAAAAAAGGAGAAGAACCTATAGTCTTTGTTGCTAGTGCTCATCCTACTTTTAGCCCTAGAATTTCTATCTTTGCCCTAAATACATTATAATAATAATAATAATAATAATAATAATAAAATATATAAAAAACAAGTTCGCTGTACTTCTGATAGCGCGCCTGCGGTCTATAGTCTTGATAGGATTGGCAAACAGTATATTCGGAGTCAGGCGCGAACGTTTCTAAACTTGCAGGATTTTAAGAAGTGGTTCGGATAACTTTACAGATTAATTGTTCCAATTTGTTGCCATCGCTCGTAAGATATCAAGAGTAATGCTTGACTCTAATGTTGTGACGAGATCTAGATATGTATAAACTGAATGCGTGAGAATCTATTTTCAGCACAGTAATTGCAGCCTGGATAGGCTACGGAGTCCACGGTTTATAAAAACGTCGCGTCTACCATCAGTAAATCCTTGAATGCCCTCAACGTTCTACAATCTTTGTCTGGTAATTAATTTATTAGCATTACCGGCACACACTCATAATATTAATAAAGCAGTCGACGACTTTTGATACGCAATTTGATCTAAACCTAAAAAAGTTCTTTACTTACGTTACGTAACATTTGCATTTTGCCTATCTTTGTTCTCTGCAGAGTATATGAGGTTTATAAGTAAATTACGAAGAATTTTTAGTAAAATTTAAAAATTTATTAACAAAACAAAAATTGCATTTCACAAAAGTTTCGTCAATTGCTAGCCAAAGGATTTTTGCGCTTTTGTGGCCGTTTATGTACTCTGTCCTACAAGAATAGCTTACTGTTTGAGGAAATCCATAGAAGAGCCCACTTCGTAGTATTGTTGTCATAAGAATGAAAGCGTTGTTGAGACAGATTGTAAAGCATCGAGACACGATTGTGAAAAGTGTAAGAAAAGTTGGGAAATGACAGATTCAACGTTTCCATGATGTAAGCAGGCTTTGTTTTGGTGTTTAATACAATGAGCATATACACGTCATGAATTTCATCATTCATCATTCGGTGAGTTTCGGATTATCGTTATGTATGCTTGCCCATCATAAGCTAAAAGACGATGCAAGAAATGCTTCTATTTTCATCCTTGAATCAGCGAAGTTACATGTGAACAAAATTCCTTGCAACACTTCTTATAAATTTCAATATATTCAATGCGCAACAAGGAAAAACTATGTTTTTTCCACTTCTTCGACCAGATCGTGTATACTATGGTGTACAAAGATAGAAAGATAGAACTTGGAGATGAATCCACTGCTACAATATTCTCTCGTACAACGGACCACAAGATTACTGCCCCTTTTAAAAGATTTGAAAGGAATGCATTCTTTTCATATATTAAATCTTGTTATCTAAAGTTGTGTTCAGGTCATCGGTATCTTTACTTTGTAGTAATCACTGTAGCGATATAAAGTGAAAGTGTTTTGTATGAATATATCACTAATTGTTCCACAAGAATATCTTTCAGTCAATTCACCTTTTTTTTATATCGCGATTCTCTTATACTGGGCTATATTGTCCGATTCCCAAGTCTGAGGCGTTCAATTCGTCAAATTTTTTCTTTTTAAATACGTGAAACGACAAACTTTTAAACGTCGCTAACCTGAGCTAACACCAGCTAGTAGTCGTCTCTGTTCTCTCTGGCTGGGACTGTATTTTATTTATATTTTAAATTTTTTATATCTAACGCTCGCACAAGCGACAATTTACGTTTTCACGCAAGAACGTGAAATGTTCGCTCGAATCGAAATGATCGACATCAACTCTAAATTGACTCGTGACGTGGCCACTTACTCAGTGTGATGTCAGAAAGGCTTATACATATAGCGAGGTGAAATGGGGAAAGCAGGGTTTGTGTACCTTCGACACTTCAAAGTAGGAGTATCTGAGACGTTGTGAAAGGCTACTGCAGATATTTCTAAAGGCGGGTAAGGAAAAAACGGCTGCAGTAACGCCTCGTGTGACATACGGTTAACTACAAAGCGAGTGGGCGATAACTCTGAGAAAGTCGTGTAGTCGTCGAACTGGAATAAATTTCACGACTTAACCCTAAATGCATCAACCGAAAATGATGCGTTCGCGTATGATGCAAACTACGCCGTAACGGTAATATTTTAATCTATCAACATTCTTCCAACATTAAAGGGAATGTCCTGCAAAAGAAATACATTCGAGAATAAATATCTCTCGAAATCAAGTTGGGATTGAAATCGATGTAAAGTACAGACAGGAAAATATGAAAAAAATGTTATGAATGATAGACAATATGTGGTAATGATTAGTAATGTGTAACTAAACAGTGGGCAGGTAAAAGATAATGCGTGAGGAATAGCGAATAATAGGTGCACGCATAACAATGCACAATAACAATAAAAAAAACATTATAGCATTTAACATATATATCGTATCTAGGTTTGTTATCTAATGAAAGGCGTGAAAGTGGCCACAATAAATGCGTTCACCTTATCGATACTAAATCCCATGAAATTTTTTCTTACGTCTTCTCAAATTCGTAACCATTGAAATATAAGGCTTGTGGTGGAATGGCATAGAACGGTTAGAGAAGTGAACGGATCGATTCTGTCAATTCATATTTGTAAGGCAATGGTCTTTTAAAATACAATGAATGAAAGAGAGTGAGACAGAGAGATAGAGAGACAGAGAAAAAGACATTCAGGACGATTTTCGTTTGTGCTTCACTTACGCTGTGCTAAGGGCACCTGAGACTGTAATGAACTAAATACCCAAGTTCTTTGTATCTTAACACACCTGATCAACACCTATTTTGGCCATATGCGACTACGTCACTAAACGAGTAGTAGATAATAAAATTTTATTACTAATAATTTCCGAAAACAGTAAAAAAAATTGAAAACTTCTCAATAACAATGAGTAAGTTTTTCAATATCTCCTATATAAACGCGGTTCGTTATTAATTAACCCATTGGACAGGTAATAAAAAAAAAAGAAAAAAAAAAAATTATTTATCATTCAAATGTTACCGCTTCAAAGATAACATATGTTCAAAGAGAGGAAACCTACATCGCGATTATGGTCACAACTAAATATATATATATGTATATATATGTACCCTAAAACAAAATATGTTCAATAGGTTTCAATGCAAGGGTCATTCATCGCTTCTCAAGCCATTTACGTGAAGTTTAGTTATCACAACAATTAAATTAAATTATTTTCTTTCGTTCGGCATGAAACGTGCGGTCTGTTTTCGTGTTATGTCTTGTGTATTGTGTGTGTGTGTGTGCATTTGACTTTGAATTTTGTGTACATTTTTTTATATGTAAATACATATGCGTTTTATTTCTTTTGCCGGAACACATTTAATGAGGTCTAATTGCACTGAGCTTAAACATTAGTTAAACGATGAGCGATATCGCCAAAAGTGAAACGAAGCGACCGGAAACTCAATGTTGAGGCAATGCATTGTTTTAGTTCAAGAAATACAATTTCTTTAACGGTCTCGCAGAGTTTAAGTTGTCAAATAAATGACGAAAGTCAAGTTTGCACGTTTGAATGGTTTCGGTGTAAACTTCACTAATAAAATAAAAACAGTTTAAGTGAATAAAAAACGAAAAGAAAAACACACATGCGATTACAAGAGGAATATCCCGATATTAATATCAACTTCGAAACTATATAGTTGGAAATCGTGTAAAGTTTCTCTAGCTGTTAAAGCATTCCATGCATTTCACGCATGTTATGTTATGCGATTTACTTAGTGAGTTTTTAATTTTTAAAGACTAGACCTTGTCATCAGTCAAGTTCTAGTGGTTTTACTGAAAACTCGACACTCTCAATATCTTGAGGTATTGGCATAATGAGAGTTGCGTTATTCTTATGCGTATGTACCTCCGGCGCAAGAGTGCTAAGGAAAGAAAAGAAATTTCTCCATCAATCATGTTTAGCAGGACTGCTTGTGGCTATCTCCAGCGCTTCTATCCGTACGTCCTGGTGTTGTTCGAGTAAAGCAGAACTTAGACATTTCCACTTTTTCCTCCGCCTCCTCCGCCTCCTATGATCCTTCTTAACCAGACCCATTGCTAACTAAAAAAAAAAAACAAAGAAAAAAGCGATAAGCGGTCTACTATAAGTATCTTAAGTTTGTGCGCATGTATGTAACACGCAAACGGACTTGAGCTACACTCAAATTTTTTGAATTGATCTAAGCTTGTCTGTCGTGCTGCCCGTCTTGTTTTTTTTTTTTGTGTTCAACCTACATGTCGTAATTTCTGAAATATTTTGATGAAATTCGCTATACCGACGCGTTTTGGTCCATGGACGAAGACTATTGAAAACGGTTTGGTTCGGACGAATTCTTCGACCACTACGCACATAACGCCTTGTTTTGAAAAGTTGTTACATGAATGATTTTAGAATGGTGTAGGGTATTTTATGGTAATCCTTGCCCACGATAGTGGTTTTACGTATTTTTAGCTACTTTCTTTCGTTCAATTAGTGGCATTTGTAATAATTCGTGCATAGAGCACAAAGAATTAAATCACTAGAAAAAGCAAAAACCGGTTCATTTTTTTAAATATTATTGTGGCTTATATCACTTTTTCTTCTTTTTTTTTTATTTATATTCAAGTAAGAAACGTTGCGCTGTTTCTATGTTGAAACAATTCACATTACCTTGCATTGGTTCGAATGAATTAATATTTTTTATAAATGCAATTAAAGCCGAGAGTCTTCGATGTTTCGTCTTACACTTTATTCTCTGATTAAAATAATAATAATAATAAATGCGATTATTTTCAAGTGTTTTTAACATTTTTTTAATGTATTTTCAATTTTATTTTAGAATGAAATGAATTTTTTAATACATTTCTGTGTTTCTTTTCATGGTGAAATGTATGCAATTTATCCGTCTATGACTATATATATAAAATGTTTTTCACACTCAGCATTTAAATATGGCTCTGAAAATAATTACGGATTAAAACATTCCATCAAAAATAACTGAATATTGGATTTGAAGCTCACTAAAAGCGCGCAATAAGCGATGTGATTATTCTCGGTCTTGAAAGTGGAGCTTTGAGCTTTTGCCTAATTCTTTTGCAACCAAACCAAATTTCCCATATTAGTTTGAAAAGTCCAAATACTATTCCGGAGTCAGTTTTGTCGAGAAATTTGGAAAATTGCAATTTTTTTTTTTTTCCATATAACGACTTTTCAAAATGGGGTATTATATGGGGAGTGGTCGGAAAAGTGAGCCAATCCAAACCTTTTTTCAATATCGTTCGCTCTTGGGTCAAAACACATCAGTGTATCAAATTTCATCAAAATATCTCTAAACTTGCAATCTGCAGCTTGATGACAAATTTACGTAGGCATAGATCAGACGGACAGACAAGCTTAGATCGATTGAGAAAATCATTCTGAATCGGTATAATAAAAGCAGGGCTTATCTTAAAGCCTTCTGGGTGTTACATACGTGCGCACAAACTTAATATACCCTGTATCACGGTTGGTGTAGGATATAATTACACTTCCTTATTATAGCAAGCAAGCATTTTATGAACTATATAAGATTTTGGCAGTTCTAGTCACCGCCTCACAAGGTCATATAAGTAATGAATGCGATTTCTGCGTATTGCGGCTTTATTACGGCTTTAAAGACTTTAAAAATAAACTGACTCATGTCACTTTCAAAATGAAAAATTTTCGTATTTCTACGTTAAAATATTTATTACACATTTATTGAAGCGCCTCCGATTTGCTTAAAACAATTTGAAAAAGAAAATTGTTTTTCCTTTTCTTATAGATTATCTCGCATTGTATATATATATATATATATATATATATATATATATATGTATATGTATGTATATATTTAGGCGGTGATCAGTAAATTATAATTAGATGAGAAAGAAAAGTAAGGCGAAATTTGTTAAGGCTCATAAAGAGAACAAAGAAAACGAAATATTCTCAAAGTAGACAAAGCGGTTAAGCAAAAAGAAAAATGAAACTTAATCGAAAGAATAGAACTAATCAAAATATTCGTCAGAGAGATCAAAAAATGAATTAAGTTAACCGCCAACACTTGTTTCTTATTAATATCTTGATTTTTGTTGTTTTTGTAAAAATTTCTTATAACCCGTTGAGAGCATAAGATCGGCTTTCTATTATTAAAAGCAATTTAACTGTAACTAAATTTTGACTTATTATGACAGTTATTGACATTTATTAAAAAGAGAGGTGAAGACGAGTAAAGGTTGCACCTATGCAATTAGGCGAGCAAAAGGAACGAATCAACCAAATCAGATCAAATTAATTGAAGATATTTGACCATAATCCATATAAAAGAAATTCACGCTGACCATGAATTTAACCGTTTCACCAAAGAGTCAAACCAAAGGTAAAGAATTTACTTTCGGCCAAAAACGTAACTACTGACGCGACTGACGTGTTTATGCGGAAATCAAATGAAACTAGTTTTATAGCTGAATAGCTGGTTTCTGTGCTTTCAAGTTGATATAAAATAAAAAGAATTTCGTTTTCAATTACAAAGAGACTAACTGTTATGTCCTTGAATTTTACTTTTTACGAGAATTCGTAAAGGGTTCAATTTGCACCCGTTTCCAAGATCGTTGTATATAGAAATTGTCACCATGTATATGGAGTGATGTGTTTTTCTTTCAATCCTTGTTGTTGTTGTTGTTTCTAATTTCTGTTTTCCGATCCCTGGTGGCTTTACAAGTTTTTCGGTTTTTTTATGAATTTACGAAGCGAACAAATTCACGCTCGCTTTTTTCTGTTTTAACCGATGTCGGGTTCCTTGCAGTTTTTGTTTGTCCTGACTGACCTACAAATACAATTTGCAATTGTTATGCTTGTTAACTGTAACCAAACTGTAAAGAAAAATGATTTACCCACGACGACGCTCCGTAATAATAAAAAATGAAATTTCACTTAAAAAAGGGTTGTATCGCTCTAAAGGCCCATTAGAGCTGACATTAGTACTTGGAATTGCCGTGACAATTATTTTATGATGATGACATGCTGGAATCAAAAAGAAAAAAAAAATGGAAATGAAAATGAAAATGAAAAGGAATGAAACTACTTTGTAATGCTTTACATTTTTTTTTTTTTTTTTTTTGTTAATCCTTTTTTAGTCCTGTTTGTTTTTCCTATTTTCACGAGAATTCCTTTTTTTATGATGCTTTCAAATTCTTTTTTTTTTTTTTGACATAGATTTTTTTATTAGGCTAGATTGAACAAATTGCTTGCAGAGCAAAAAAAAAAAAAAACAAAAGGAAAAAGGAAAAGAGTTAAAATAGTTCGTTTTCTTTTGCTTTAAATAACAATTTTTTTTAAATCATTTATAATTTATGATTCCTCTCGGGACCCGATTTCAATTTAAATTGAAAAATGTTTACCAATTTCTGAAGGCCAGTTGCTTGTTTTGTTTGCATGCAGCTCCTCTACACATATGCCAGAAAAAACTAGAAAATAGATTAATGAGATCGTCATCAACGATCAGATACGTTTCCATTAGCAAGCACTAGCTGGTGCCTTGGATGGGTAAAGTTTCCAATAGCCAGGTCGTGGAGCATTGTTATCCGCATTCAAATGCTCTGGTTAAGGTTTAGTAAGAAACGCATAAGAATGCTACGGTCTTTGCATTTATTTATTAAATTGCACATAGAACACATAACTAAGAATAACTAAAAACAAACAACAAAGAACGGTTTCGCGAACTCACATCTATAGTGCAAGATAAGATCATTTTCAATCTTCATGTTTCATATGGACGTTGGTCAAGTTTTAATTCATTGATGAAAGTATTCCAGTTTAAGGTGGACCGGTGATTGTCATCATGTATGTTCCTAAATACTCGACATATTCCTTTTTGCTGCAGTGCCCTAAAGTTTTATACTTGACATTGAATTAGTTGGTTCGGCTCAGTTAAGGGTAAAAAATTCGTAATAATTCAACGATCGTCCCAAGCTAGAAATAAAAAATTAATCACAAATCAATTACCCAAGTTGTCAAATCGTGTTCTTTTTCGTCTTTGATTTGCGAAAAAGTTTCCTGGTATCTGTCATTAGACAGATCGATTAATCGGCGAGATGTTTGGATGGTGATGGTACGGGTTTTGTAATTCGGTTTTCAGTCAGTTTCTGATTTTGGATTTGTTTTCAATCACCTTAGCTTTAATTACGTCGTCATGTCCATCTCCTTGGCCGTTCGTCTGTCCCATCATCTGCCACAATGTCTTTCCCGGCCATTTCCTTAACCATTTGTCCGACCATGTGTTCGACCATTTGTTCGACTGTGATTCGATCATTTGTTCGACTATCTGCTTGACCATTTTGCTGACATTTCTTGCTGGTATGATCGCAAAAATTTAGGCACAAAATTGAGACGTGCGATAGATAGGTTCTTAGTTTATGTGCGCAGACTAAAGTTCAAATAATTTTTTATTGTTGTTGTTTTTTCCCCTGAATTCCCGCTTACAATAGCTTATTTAGTTTTGGTCCTAACATACCTTCAGTCAAATTAAAACCAAAAAGAAAAAAAAAGAATACCCTACGACGTGGCAGACGCCATATTATATGTAGACTTCATAAACTTAGCTGTGGCATTCTATTCTCCATAGCCTTTCATTTAACATCCGTATCAAAGGGATTGTTAAGCAAACGGTAATGCGCCATGTCATGTCGTGACGACCGATATTTGCAATATAGGATAAAATTGACCGGTGTATAGGGGTGTATAAAACTGCAGGACGAATTGACAAAGGGAAGTGTCAAGGTGGCACGAAAATAAGTTCAATAGAAACTTAAAGAAACACATAAATAAAGTACACACAGAGAAAAGAGTTCGCGAGACTAAAGGAAGTGTGAGTTGAGTGTTCATGCCTTGAGTAAATGCGTAATGAAGAAGAAACTTGTGTCCCGGTGACAGTTCTATACGTGGAATCTTTACACGACCTCAGCATATAGTCGATCCGTAAGTGAAATTCCATATCCTTCTGTACTGTAGATCCGTACATCATTAATGGAATTTTAATGAATTTTTTCCAGCTTTGCTTTTCCAAGTTTATTTGAACTGGATTTTAGTGCTTTAAGCACTCACACGATCGACAGGCAGATGAACGAATCAAGAGGCAGAGGTGACTGCATCGATTTGAAATGTCGCTTTTATTAAAAATATATTACAAAAGTTACTCGCAAAAGATCCAAACAATTGGTATTTGTCCGCTTTAAAATGTGATTGACAAAGGGGAGGAGGAAACAAGGAGATAAAAAATATAAAAAAAATTTTGAAATGATCAGGGAAATGATGAAGAGAAGGACGCGAAGAGTATAGGAATAATGGCAAACAGTAGTAATTAGTCGTACACATGGGTGCACATGCGCATTAAAACCGAAAACAATTTAAGTAAATTTATTATGTTATGTGTGCATGAGTGTTTGTAAGGAAAGAAAGTGATACATCATAAGATTATGATGATTAAAAAATCAACAACTTGACAAATATTATAGCTATGAAATGCAGTCAGTCGTTCGTTGCTGCTGGAAAACTATTTCCCAGTAAACTGTGCATCATATATGCCTTGTCTTTACATAACAGTCGATGCAATTGAGTCTCAGCAAATAAATTAATATCATCCGCTTATTGCATTTAAGATAATGGCAGAGAAAAGTACACAAAAAGTGAAATGAAGAAAAATGATGTTAAGGGACATTTATGTGTTTCTTTTTATTTTTTTTTTGTTTTTTTATTTTTTGCAAGATCTTGGGAAAAATTTGCTGGGATCTGTCGTTTTAGACGATCAACACCTGTAATGTTATGTTATGTCATGTTATGGATGTACGTATGCAGGTATGTATGGCGGCAAGAAGGTAAAGGACAAGTTGAGATTGATTACGGATTAAAACCGATATACATTGTTTTTTACAAGTTAAGACGATTTGGCAAATACAACATCACATAATAATAGATTGTATAAGAACGGCGCAGACGAGGCGATTGTTGTCACATGAATGCATGTCTGCTTTCAGTTGATGAAGCAAGGTGTTCTGATTTCCTTTTTATTTACGTTGCAAACATTAGTAGTAGTAATAGTAGTTTTTTTTTTTTTTTTGTTTAACCAAACAAGAAATTCTTAAATGTCAACCGAATTTATTCATTAAATTATTTCAAAACATTATTCCTTACTTGGCGGGGGGTTTCGGATGCATACATATATATATATATATATATATATATATATATATATATATATATATATATATATATATATATATATATATATACTTTTACTTTTGTTTATTTATTAAGCAACCCTTTGCAATAACATCAAAATCCTAACCTACGACACTCTTGGTATTTCGTTGACTTAATCTCTCTATTCTTAGCCTATTCTTGCATTTGCTTTCTTTTTTTTTTTTAACTTTTATTTGTTTATTTTTTTTATTTTTTTTTTTTTTTAATGTTAAACAATCAAATCAAAGAGTTTTCGTTGCTTTGTTCGCGAGGCTTAGCCATCTATTGTTGATCTTGAACGCATTGTGTTCGTTGCTTTTTGACTCAAAAAAGCTCATTTGATGTTTTTTCTATCATTAATTTATGTTTATCGACATAACTTATCTAGAGGGGGTGAATAGCTGAAGCAACTTTAGCTTATGTAAGTAAGACGTTAGCTTGGCTAAAGGCGTACTTGCAAACAAGTCGGGCTTTGTTTTCTTATTTACACAAACACATTTACAAGCTTGCCTTAATACACTCACTTATGGCACATTTATATTTCGTGTTTTCAAAGCACAACATTAGGCCTAACAGAACATACAGAAGAGCGCGAAACGTGTTCGGCTTAAAATAATTTTATATTTTTAATCGTTTTGCATTATACCTGATCGAAAGATTTGAAATTCTGAACTTGTCTAATTCTACACGAGATTATGTATTATCATGAATTGAATGCACGAAGCGAATCTGTGATCTTTGAGTACTTAAAAGCTCAATACTTTTCAAACTGATTGATTAGACTTTTAACTTTGGTGTAAAATTAGTAGAGGCAGGCTTGAAAGAGAAGAAAACCATATCACTCTTTTAGATTTTCTGAACGATTAGGTATCTTTTTTTCTACTCTTCCTTAGAGAAGGATAAACCTAAGACATTGTAACGCTTTGGCACAACAACAGGCGATTATGCTAAGAAATTCAAATTGAGATTAAACTTTAAGTTATCTCACAAATAAAAGGTTCTCTTTTTATTTAGATCTCAAGATCTAGGCCTAAATAAGAAAGAAAGGAAAGAAAACACCAAACACGTTTAATGCCAGTTTCGCTGTTCAGTTCGAAGGAAAGTGCCGCAAAATTGTTTACGAAGGACGAAGGACGAACGACGAATGCCGGATGCACTATGAGAAATCAAATTGTAAACAACGAGAATCCAGTGTACATGAGCTACTAACACAAGATGAAACGTCTGTTCAATGGAAAGGGAGAGTGTTAATTGATAAGTGTTTAGTGTCTTATGAGTGGCTCTAACCGAGCCATTACTAAGCCGTACTGCCAACAGTAACTAAAATTCATGATTTCGCAAATTTGACATCGAAATTTTGATAACGTCCGTCCCCACATGGCAAAAGAAAGCTTAGCACCACTACATTGCAATGTGTTACCCTCCACGCTGGATTCATCAGTTATTAGTCCTCCTGATTGGCATTTACTTCAATCGATGCCTTGTTAGCTGCTCGAGCAGGAATTCGATTCCCACGATCAGATTCAAAAAGAGATCCTTGCCTAAGGAACCCTAAGGCACCCTTTCATGAAAAAGCTGCTTAGAAAAAATTTGTACATTTGATGCAGAGTGAATGGTGACTAAATAACTCCGTTCGTTCCTTTACTAGTTTGATAGTCATAGATGGTCACTGACCAGTCCGCCTAAACGGTGTTCAACTATAATTACCTTTTCTATCTTATACATATGTATATATATATATATATATATATATATATATAATATGTATATATATGTATATATATATAACAACAAACTGCAAGACAACTTTCATACTATGTTATCTTTACGTTTTTGAATTTTTTTTTTTTTTTTTTTTTGTTTGCACAAACAATGACTAGAGAGTTCTATAAAGTGTGTAACGTGAATGACACTTTACCGTATTACAAAACATNTATATATATATATATATATATATATATATATATATATAAGGTATATATACATAATGTATATATATATAGTATATATATATATAATATATTATATATTTTTGATCATTTTTCGTTCAGTCTTCCGTACCGTAGTACGCCACTGGTTTTGAAATCGTCATCAACACTGAAAATTGATGCAAGTGAATGGTTATTGATCTTTACCGATTGCAATTGAGTTTAGAAGCAATTGTCATAGCCCTAACCAAGGCAACATTACCGTAGTTGGTCGTTGGGCTCGATTTCAGTTGATTATATAAATCATCATGAATTGCGTCTTGTGTTTCCACTTTTCTTTGCAAGAGCTTGATCCCTAGAATCTTATCAAATTATATTTTGTTGAGATATTTCTTGCATGCCTTTGCTTGACCAATTATTTTCAGAGTCCAGTTTTTTGTACGATTTATTACATATGTTACATATGTACATGATTTTTCTTTTCAGTTCATTTTTTCTAAAACTATAACAAAAGAAAAACTTAACAATATTGTGTAATAATGGTATTTATGTTAAAAGCATTACGACGATAATAGGCATTAAATTATCTCGATATTATCCAAAATAAATAATCGTACGTGTTTTGTTGTCTATGTTGCGCTAATAATAATCTGTCAGTTTTAATTTGGAATGCTTCTCTGATCAGCAAATCTTTACGCAATAGAAAATAAAAAAAAAAAAAAGACTTTACCTGAATCACGTAAGAAAGATATTTCACACATGCCATCATCATCATCATCATCATCATTATCATCGTTATCGTTCTCGTATGCAATAAGCCAGACATGAATAGAGAGATTACAGGGGAAGTTTTGTTTTCCATCATTTATTGTATCTTTATTTTTTTTTTTTTTTTTTTTTTTTTAAATATTGATCAGTTGAGGTGATAATAATGGCAATGATGACTACATACAGATACACATGTGCTTTACTAATAGCCTTTGATCATTTAAATGATGATCTCTTTTCGTTTGCAGAGTTTTTTGCTTAAGTCTTTTGTCTTCGATAACATGTTAAGCATATGTGTCGATCTTTATCTATCTCTCTATCTATCGATAAAATGTACATAATGCACTTAAAAAACCTAATAATTGGCCATTGTTGCACGTACGTATGTGTGGGTTGTTAGTGGGCTGGTCAGTGCATACTTAAATGAGATAATCTGGATTTTTAAGCAAATTATTTTCTTTTTTATTTTTATCAATTTTGTAAGTAAACGTAAAAAATTATTAAATTAAGATTAAAGGAAGAGAGCCGCTGATTTCCTTCTTTTTTTTTTTTGCTTTGTTTCTTGATTTTTTCTAATGGCTAATGTTATCTTGCAACAAAAGTTCGAGAAAAGACATTTTCACTTGGGTAGATAGATAGGTAGGTAGGTAGGTAGGTAGGTGGGTACGTATGTTTGCATAAGGTTCACATAAGAAAAAGAAGAAGAAGAAGAATTCATTTTCTATGTTTAATACTTAAATATTCAATTGCTTCGTTACTTTCTAAGCCAAATGAACATTCGCGAGTAAACATTTTATCCTTTTATGTTCGTTTACACAATCGGTTAAACTCCTTTCTAACCACCTCTAATGCTGATTATCAAATAAACTGACATTACAGTTGACAAAAACATTTCTAAGCAAATACTTTAAGTAAATATTGCAGACTTATGTATATTGCTTGGCTTACAACGTTTTGATAATATTTGAGAGCAAAGTCTTCGGGGGTTGTTGCCATTATTGTTGTGTTGTCTTCTATCGTGTTTGGTTTTTCTTTTCCTTTTCTTTTTTTTATGGTGATGATTTGGAAAATTTAAATTTCACTTTTTTTCCTATTTGATAAATCTCTTGAGAAATGTCATTCACTTTGGTTAATCGTATTTCAACACAAATAAAAAAAAATATATAAATAAATAAATAGATATATTGTGAACGAGGGTGGTTAGGAGCTGCGACGGTGAGTACGTCAAGCCAGAATAAATGACGCTTACCCTTAACGGATAATTTAATTTTTTTGTTACTATTACTACTACTACTATTACTTCACTTGAGACTGAATGAATATCAAAACGCATAATGATCAAACAATAAATTTCATTATTAATGCAGATCAAGAGCATCTCTTGATTTTATATATATTTATCACTTTTCTGTTCCAGATCCTTCGAAAAAAGTATAAAAACTATCTGGTAAAGTGCAAGTCAATTTTATGCTGAAATCTTAACGAGAGTCGTTCATTATGAACCGCGTTATGCTGCATCCAATTATCTAAGATTTATATTATAACACATAAAACTCTCTGGCTCTTCTTTCTCGCCTTATGGTTCGTGCTTTTTGTTTCTTGTGTCTCTTGTGTTGTTGTGAATTGAAAATTTTCTTTCGAAGCTTTTCATGTAACGGTTTTTTTTTTTCTCGATATTGGACAAAAATTAAATGAGCAGCGGTGCAGATCAACGCATAGCCGAGTAGATAAGAGTCGCGATTACCAAGTCAATGTTCATGGAATCAAATCTCAATGCGGTAAACCATAATTAGTTGTAGCTATAGTGAATCGTTCGGTCCGCAAAACCATAGCACTTACCGATTGGACACACACCGACTGCCCTGTGGATATTCCCTTCACCTCTCTTTCTCTTTTCTCACTTTTTTCTGACCATCACCGTGTCGCACATAAATGGAAAATCCTCTAAGTGATTGGTCATATTCGAAATTCGCTAAAACTATTCGCCTGCCACAATGGTTGCTCATTGTGGCTGGCGTTCGCGCAATAGTAATGTTTTAAAACAATTTGTAACAAGGCCGTCCAGGATGAGTCAGATACAAAGAAAATCGTTGACGCAAACGATCGCTTTCCCAAGAAACATTAGATGTAGGCAGCTATGGTTTCAGAATATCATAAAACCATCAATAATAGTTGGTATGCAAATTAACATTTGTTCCCAATACGTAAGAAGAGGCTAGGACGTGTGTCGAAGCACGCTTCACTTTCGCAAACATCTTGAACAAATAGGATTCTAAATATGCGCTTCTAAGTGTAATGTGTCGGGGAAAGAATTTCGAAACAACTTAAATATTGAAAGAGCTTAACATATATAAAGTAATTGAGATGAGACTTTCCCTGTTTTTTGAACATAGTAGAGCTTAAGTACAGCTTTGCATAGTCCTTTACACTTTGTTTATTTTATTTGAACAGCAGTTTTTTTTTTTTTTGTTTAAGCTGAATACAATTTGGCGAATGCCTTCGTGCTTGACGAAATGGAGGAATACATTAAGCTCTTGTGTGTAATGGGGTGAAAGCGTTTTTCATTAAGAATGCACGGTTGCTTCTGATAAAATCATGATGGCGTTGCGCGACATCCGGCACTCTTGTAGTTTTTGATTCCGCAGAATATATTGTCGCCTCGATCTTTCCCTTATAGTTGTCAAGTATCTTAAATATTACTCCTTTCTTCCCTTCTCCTGATTTTACTTCTTAGTCATAATCGTACTTATAAGTTGAGGGAACATCTTTCGAGTGACGCTTTATTTCAAGAGAAAAAACAGAAAATATCCTCTGCTTCTCTTCGGTCCTTTTTAAGGTCTTCATGTGGCAAGCGATTTCTATCTCGCATCTGCAGTCGCTTAGCTTTTCTAGGAATGGTTTCGACAGGTCACAAAAAAAACCAGTCCCTTTGCTCCTTCTTTGGGATACCTTGTTGAAGCGAAGCTACCAAGTGCCACTTTTTAAGTGATGCAACGTTCGAAGGCGTGTTTAGGATACCGTCAATGTGTAATTTTGGATATGCAAATTTCATTGTCGCCTTATTACTTTCTCAAACATCTGGTGATACTCTATTCTTATTGGATTTACGAATGAGCGTCTGCTCTTCTCGATTCGCTGTCTTTAGTCTTAAGATTCAATGGATACTTGCTGACATGCAACAGTAAAATCTTGTCGTGCTTAGGTTGACGAATAAACCTAACGAGACTCTTATCTGTGAATGTACCAGACGAGGAAATTATTACTAAGTACCTTTGCTAGAGAGACATCGGTGTTTCTTCTGTAAGCGTTTGCCAAACTCTATTATCGAAATATTTTTAGGTTTTTCGTATCATTACAAGTTCATGAGATAAAGTGTACATCACATAAGTCTTGTGAAGAAGTCGAGTTCTGTACCAAGCTAAACATAGGAAGCGTTACTTTTTCTGTCTGCGAAAGCGGTGTTGCTGAATTGCTCCGTCTTAGAAAGAACAAATGCAACATTCGAATGGCGATGATGTGCATTATGCGAACCATTAACATCGATAACACAACAGTCCGTCCATGAGTTCTTTATATGAGTTATCGTTCCAAGGGAACGAAACCATCAACAAACATTGGCATTGAGCCGAATAACATGTCCATTGCGAGAGAAGACTTGATATTGTGATTTTTCAGCTTAATGACGTTCGGTTCCATAACGTATGGTTCCCGTTAGCAGTACTTCAGTACATTAATTTCGATAAATTTTATACATTAAGCTCAGATCAATTATGAGATTGTGTTCATTGCAAGCCGTTTGTACATTTAAAAAAAAAAAAAAAGCCTCTATTATCTTATCTCTTAATTTACCATGTCTTCAGTAACGTAGGGTATTAAATATCTTGCCAAGTTGTTTTAATTGTAATGCAGTATTTAAACGTTGTGGCAACACGTTCAGTCTGCGTATTTATCTTCTCGTTATAAACCTATTTAGTTAAATTAAATCATTTTTAACCCTTAATGGGATACTGATCATCTTTATCGTATACGCACCGGTATATGTGTGCGTTCCATTACAAATATTTCACACTTGTGCCTCATAACTGCAACTCTGTTATGCTATAAAAGAAAAATGAGAGAATTTTCGACATAAATTTATAAATTTTCAGTATATTTAAATATGCACAAATATACACGAACAACATATACACGCACAAACATATATGCTATCATGTGCTAGCTGTGTATAGCTTTATGCATATTTGCTTTTTTTAAATACATGTTTGCACGAGTACGTATGTACGCATATATAAATATGAAAATCTCACAATGGTGTAACATATTAATTCCAGATTCGCACTCTTGTGTGTTGTTCGAATTTTAAAGAGCAGCCAGCAGCCAGCAGCCAACAGTCAGCAGCCAACAGTCAGCAGTAAGCAGTTAGCCAACCAAACAACCAGCCCGCCCGACATGCCATAAATAGTTGTTGTCTACTGCTGCTGTTGCTGCTGCTGTTGTTCTGTTCATGATGTGTTCTTTTACATGCTACTGTGTTTTTAATAACCATAATGTTGTTATTGTTACTATTGCCATTGACCAGTTTTTTGTTGTTGCTGCAATAATTATAATGTATTCACGGCACTATGTTAAAGCGTATACGAGGTGAGGAGAATGAGCGGAATGCATATACACGCACACGCAAACACATACTCACAGTTGCAGATTATGTGGTCGGAGATTGTGTGTACAACACAATCTATCCTTAGCCAATACAGAGTTTTAATGCAATGTGGCCACGAAACATACAGGCATATAATTATAGCGATTACATGTCTGTGTGTGGTGGTAGGTGTAGGTGCAGGAATGCAACAATACGAATATGCACATTTTATACTATATATATTTATATATATATATATGTAATTTTGTATATATATTGTACACATATTCGGGGCCATGATTGAATGCATAGAGCAACACACACGCACTCACATATATATACTAGAAAATAGATGAAAACATATTTGCCTATGTAAGCAAAACATGAGATGAAAGGGCTGAGTTCGCATGATGGAAGCACGTATATATATATATTTGAAAAAAAGTAAGCAAAAACAAAAAATTCGAAAAAAAGAAAATAGAAAATTTGCAACTAATTTGAAATTTGTTTTATTCATTTTCGAAACTTTATTTTTGTCCTCATTTTTTATTTATTTATTTATTTATTCATTTTATTCACTTTCTTGGTTATAATCAATTCAATTCAACACAATTCAATTGATATTGTTTTTTGCTATTAATTGTGATTCTCTTGTGAGAACTTTTCTAATATCCAACACGTGTTCTGATACGACAAACATTCATAACCACACTGAGTGTATTGTGTGCTATATGCTGTATGTTGGGTGTTGCGTATATTTACTTAACGGCTTTATTACTATCCACGTATAGTTAGTAATACATGTTGATTTAGCGCCCGTTTTTATTGTTTACCTAAAGATTAAAACATGTCCTCTGTACGTGCTTACGCCTCGCATCATATAACAAAATATTGGAATATTTGAGTATTAGCGCGAAAATTTTCTATCGTGTTTCTGCTTTTCATTCCGCATTCCTCATTCCTCATTTCTCATCCCGACACTTGTCTTTCTATCAATTTAAAGCCTGCCTATCAACCACATCAACCCACAATCAGTGATTTCATGTTCTGTTTAGCGATTGTTTTGTTTTCATTTTCTCTGTGATTATGAAATATACAAAACATAAATTCATCATTATCGTCATCGGCATCATCGTCATCAGTATCAGCATTAACATCAACATCAAAATCAACATCAGCATCAGCATCAACATCAACATCAACATCATCGTCATCATCATATCGAGTTTTAATTGTTTTATAGTGTTTTTAATACACAAATCTGTTTAATTTCTATTAGGATTAGCACGTCTATGCAAACAGATTGACGTTAACATTTTAGTGGTGGTTACTTGGTTTTCGCTGTCTTTTTTTCGCTTTTTTCTTTTTGTTGTTTTTCTTGGGAATCGAAACAGGTGATGTAGTGAGAGGATTTCTTACCCCACCCGTTTGAATATAATAATAATATTAAAGGCATATTGTACTGTGTGCTGTGTTCCATTTCACCTTACAACACTGGTCTGACAGAGAGAAAATAAGCATCAAGTTCAACTTAAACAAAAACCTAATGCAAAAGGAAAGTAAACCTTAACCAAACACTACTTACGATTCATTAAAAGAGAATTTTAATAAATTACTCTTCGTTTTCTTTTTTTTTTGTTTTTGTTTTTCTTCTTCTAAATTGCATATAACACCAAGAATGAAAAGCGTTTTAGACAAAACAACAACACATTTAGGTAAATTTATCTCCTTTACTATCTAACAAAGGAAAAATCTTTGATTTTGTTCTCTAAATCAAAAGAAACTTGAAGTGAGGCTAGAACTAGAGTTTCAAGCTCAGCCGATTCACAAAATTGCATTCGTAGAAGAACAACAATAACAACAACAACAACAGAAAATCAAAACAGGCAAAAGGCAACAAGAAAAAAAGGAGAAAAAAACGAAAGCCACAAATTTTGCCTCAAAAGTGTTGTCATGTCGGCTTACATTTGGTTTTTGTGTTTAAATCAAATAAAACAACTTCCTTTAGTTTGTTGAATCAGAACAAACCATAAAACGTATCAGCCTTTCTCTCTTCCTATATACATATATGGACGACGTATATGTGAGGCAATTTAAAGTGCATCAACTCTACTTAGGTCAGAGTATGAACATAAATGCATTTAAACTTTGATTTTCCTGAGTGCAATCTTCTCCAACCTAAGGAAGCGAGACCGAGATAGAAAGAGAAACAGAGAGAGAGAGAGAGAGAGAGAGAGAGAGAGAGAGAGAGAAGGCATACACAGCATTAAAGCAACCAGCATAGAGCCTTGTATTTGGCCATTTATCACAATGTAGTTTGGAACATGTTTACAAAAATTTCTTGCATTTTTTCGAAAAAGAAAAAACAATTTTTTGTTTTTTCTTTTTTTTTTGTTTGTGTTTGTTGCAGTAATTTGGCTTCAAAAGTATGATCTTCGTCTCTCTCTCTCCATTCCTGTGCGTGCTAGGGTGTGCATGCGGCTAAACAAACTTTAAAGCTAAAGCAACCAAAATGTGGTGGTCACACAACAACATCATCTAATGTGGCCATAAAGTGTTCAGTTTGTTTGCGGTAAATGCGTAAAGCATACACATTCAAGTCTGTCAAACTCCTACGGTACGTACGCTTGTCTGTCTGTCTGTCCGACAACCAATACTTGAGATAGTTGGCTACAGCAATCCACTCCATATAAGTACATATTTTGCTTATACTCTCAAGTGCAGCAGCAAATCAGTTGAAATTTCTTTTTTTTTGCTTTTTTTTTTTCTTGCAAACTCTAGATTTGTTCGTCTATACGAAACTGCATTGCATTCATGCACATGTGCGTGGGTTGCTTTAGCACTTTGTGTTGCCCAGTTCTATAAAATGATGCCAGCTTTTCTTAATTTGAACTTTATTATGTTGTTCAGGCACTTTTCGGGGCAAAGTGCATGTGCTTACTCATGCATGCATGCATGCATCTACGTATATGTGTGTGTGTGTGTGAGTGAATGAAAGATTTTTGGTTTTTTATTTTTTTCTTTGCTGCAACGTTTTGTGTTTTCCTAGGTACATTTTGTGGATGTGTTCTTGTGGCTAATATTTGGTCTTATAGGCCAGCCGCCATTGTGTATTTAAATCGTTGCCATGATTAAAGAATGTGTTCACATAGCTCTATAGGGACTTTCTTTTTCCTTACCCCATCCGCAACAGACCACATACAAATTGTGGATAAGCTGTTTTCAAGTTTTTCATTTGATTTGTTAGTGCTTAATAGACACATACAATACGCATATGAAACGGTTCTCATGGCGCTGATGGCTGGCAAACTTTAACTGCTTTGTTGTAAAGTTCCGAGTTACGTTGAAAATAAAAAACAATAAAAACGATTACGTTTACATATCAATATGAAGGGAGAGTTTTCGTGGCCAAGCGATTGTACATTAATGCCCAAAAATACGCGCGCATAACAATACACATATGCACACACACACACGCGTGCATACATGTATACGTGTGTACGTATGTACGTAGGAAATCCATTTTTAGCGGAGAAAATCTTTTAGTGAAACGCGTAGCTCTAAAGCCTTCCAATTTCAAATGAAATAAACACAAAAATATATTTTATATATAGGCAAAGCACTAACGATTCGTTTTATATTTGCTTTCTGACATATTCAAGTGGAAAAGAGAAAACGAACAAGAGATGTATGGGCTTTTTGTGAACACATACACCACATAATTTTCAGTTAGTTAAGCCATTTTCTCTTTGTTGGTAAACCAAAAATTGTAGTCAAATACAAGCACATGATGTACGTATGTACGTATGTACTTTCGTGTAACCTTCGTATAGGCCGACAGCAATGTTACGTAGTTGATGGGTTAATTTCTCATACACAACAGTAAATTATTTACACCAATGTTGCCAATAAACTCTTCTATGGTCATCCGTTCAAGTCATGATTCCAATGAAAATTGAATTACTCTTTGTATTACATGTGCGAGTACACGTATACGTTACACATGCAACCATATAGTGAGAAAGGGATAGACTAGGGAGAAAAGTGTTTTTGCTATTTTTCTCAAGTGAATTTAGAGTCCAATGAATTATTTGATTAAATTACATGCTTCACTGAATTGAGAAGATAATCACGATGGCCATGTGTGTTCCTAAGTGTATCTATGCATGCGTGCAAAGTATATATGTATATATAAAATAGTAAGTTTTTTTTAAATACAAAATTTCCCTACAATGAATTGCTTATTAAATATTTTTCCTCATTTTTTATATATAAAAAGCTATTTGCTATTACGTAAAACCAGCTACATTTGAGAAAATCAGTCGATGGCTTTGCGATTCATTTCTTCTAACATAGTGGGAAAGTAATTAATCTTGGGGCAGGTTTGTGTTTTCGAGGAACCGAGTAGTCGTCAAAATGCTTTGCTTTTAAACAAGCTCCCTATTTTCTAGATGCCCCTCTTAAACTCGGGACTAAATTTTAAAATAATTTTTTTTTGTTTATATTTTGTTTGTTATATATTTTTCGACAGATTTTGATTTGATTGTCCAAATTTAAGCTTTAGTCGTTGAGTTAAAGCACCAAACTTCAAGTAAGAATTCGAAAAACATGCAAAGGACGTACGGACTGACGAGCACGCTAAGAGTTGTGAATATATATAAACTGACTAAGAATTCCCTGCCAATCGTGTAAATATATTTGATGGACTTTTCGATTAGCATTTTCATGCCTGGCGATTAAAATGGCAAAGCAAGTTTATTTGCTTTAGTCGGTGCTTTCTCTTCGAATTTGTTAGCATTCGATTAAGTTTTCGAAAGCGAGAAAAAAAGACCTTAGAAATGACCAAAACGACAAAAGAAGAAGCATTATTTCCCACAAATGTTTCAATAACCAATACATTGGAATGGAACTGAACTAATTTTATTATTACGTTAGGTACTCTGAAGAGCCTTTACGTAGAGTACAAAACATCCTGGACGAATGCACTTCAAATTCATTTATATGCTGTCCATCTTTCCATCTCTTGGTATTCACGAAAGCTGCTAAAGTTGGTATGAAAAGTTAGATCTTTTCTGTCTACAGATCCCTGCAAAAGAAATTAATTAATTAATGTAATGTTTAATATTTTTATCGAACGTTATAGTGAGTTAAGATTGAAAATGCGCCTGAGTGGCCGAGTAGGCAAAGAGTCTTGGCTAACAACTCAACCGTCGTGGGTTCACACCCCAAGTGCGATAGAGTTTTCAATAAAGTCGTTAGCCTTAGATGTTAGTGCTTTCAGACATTTTAGTCCTAGAATTTATTCTCTGGCTGAACTATTAATAATAGTAATGCCGTCGAAAATGATTTCATTGCCTTCATTAAATCAGTCAGATTTCGAGATGGGTCAAGTTTCTAGGAATTAAAAAAAAATTTCGATAAAAAGCAAAAAACGGCAAAATATAAATTTATCAACAGCTTGTGGCCTAAAATTTCCAGTTCAAATAAACACAAGGGCTCTAATGGTGACTTTTATACATTTTCAAATGTATTCGAATGTTCGTTGCAAAGCGAAATGTGTTTAGTTTAGTAATCTGAACGACTCGTATAACGTCTGCTTATATAACAGAGAACGGGTCACTGTGATCTAAGAAGGTCTACTGTAGACCACTTTCGGATACTGTAACGCTAGCGCGGCTTTTTTGTCTGCTTGAACTCAGTTTCGAACAATTCACTTAAGTAAATTCAACCCAAAATCATACTTGGTAACGGTATTATGCACAATTCTCGAAGTACAGCCGCTTGGTTCTCGTAGCATTACTTAAGACTGTTTTGAAAAGTTTCCAAATTGCATGGAATCCATGGCACTTACTCGTAAGACCTTCGCAGTTAGTTGTTTATTCAATGATGAACAGTCTTGCGAAACAATTTACAGGATGTAAATGCTTGGAACGAAGACATTCGACATTAACTTCAGGTATTACAGCCGCTGGAGGTCGGTCACTAGAACTGTAAGAAATAATTGCGAGAAATTTCTGTAAAATAAAACTACGATCCATTTAAAACAAATGAAAAGATCAGAGTCGGGCAAGGCCGACTACTCTTAAGTAGTTAAACTTCTTGTTTTCATCCAAAGGCATACATTTCATGGTAGTTCTTATATGAGTTCGCGTCTCAAAACTTGATCTTTGAAGTCCAAATTCACAATTAATTTCTACATCAAATTACTCTTACGGTCCAATTCGAAACTTCATATGGTGTGAGATATAAAAGATAGGGCCACATGATCAGAATTTCATACAGTTAGCGTTTACATCAAATTACTCACGATATTAAAGTACAAGCCATAGGAAACTTCAATTTTAAATTAATTCTGCCCACAGTTCGCATATTTCCTAAGGTTTACACCCTACACAACATGTTATACAAAGTTATATTAAGTTTGTGCGGATGTAGATAACATCCAGAAAGACTTGGGAGAATTAGTTAATAATATTGATTGATTCGGAACCAGTCTCTAAATCAGATTCTGTCCTTCTGTCTGTTTTATTTTTTTGTGTTCAACCTATATGCCGAAGTTTTTGAGATATTTTGATGAAATTTGATACACCGACCGACATCTATTGGTCCAAGGACGAACGTTTGTGAAAATAGTTCGTATCGGACCACTTTTTCAACCACTTCCCATATAACCCATTATATATATATATATAAGATATAAGATAGTTAATGGTGAGCCGTGACCAATTACATATAATGTTTTTATTTGTTCGAAATGCGAGATTACAAAGTGATCCGATTCAATTCGATCGTTCACGTGTGCTCGTCCTTGTGACAAAGCACATCAATGCACCAAATTCATCAATATATCGCCGAAATTGCGACCTTTTGTTCGAACAGGAAAAGATATGGAATGGAATACGGTCAGAATGATAGATGGACAGACAAACTTAAATCGATTCAGAACATCATTCTGAATTGATCGTTATAACGAAAGGTGGACCCATTTTAAATTGTACATCTGTACAAGTGCAATATACCCTGTGTTGTAATCAATGCGCAGTATATATACATATGCACATATGTCTATTAACTTATTTTTATGCATTAAAAGTTAAGTTAAAATCATATTTTAAATGAAAATGAAAACACTTGAAAATCCATAAAAATTCCTTCTTCAAAAGATATAAACATAAGAAGACATGAGACATATAAACGACAATATTAACGACAATATTTTGTAAATCTTTGACAGACAGGAAAATAAACAACATTTAAAGATATCTTGGATTAGCTTAATAGCAAATGCAACAAAGGTACTAAAGGCTTTAATTCCGAGCAAAGTTCAAAAAAACAATACCGAAAAGACTTCAAAATTAGTTTCTCTTCGCTATACTTAAAAGTAATTTAATGCTTATAAGAACTCATTTCTCGGCACATATATGTCATCCATTACAAGTCTATTAATGATTTTTTTTACTTTTAATCTTCAATAGAGAGGAAAGTAAAGGGCGCGTGTCAAGTATTCGATAGCGATACTAGCGGTGTTTTATATTTAGTGCGTGTAGATACAAATGTCGCCTGCACGCACTAATCGTGTGCTGTAAACGTTCATACATAATGGAACGCAACGATTGGGTTATAGCGACGCATAGCCAGCTAGCTGCACGGTGTGACAGTTTTGGCAACAGATGTGAATTATTTAAGCACACCGTTGATGTTAAAACTAAAAGTCACGTACGATTTTAAAAATAGGTTTTCAAGAGAAAAAAAGAACAGAAAAATCTTCAAGTATTTTATCGCTCGTACCGTATACGTTAAACGTTAAAGTGTTTGATATGAAAAGAATTTGAAGAATACAAATAAAATTTATTTATATATATGTCTCTCGAACAAGGTGTTAATACGAATATTAACAAGACAAACATATTTGCCGCCTTTCAACAGACAATGTATTGAGATACAAACTGTGCTACACTAAAAAAGCGATGAAAAAAAAAAAAAAAAAAAAAAAAAAAAAAAAAAAAAAAAAAAAAAAAAAAAAAAAAACACATTGTTTCAAATGTTTTGTCAACATATTCTGAACAAATTCCAAAATATTTAACCTGAAATAAATTGTTAAACGATAATAAAGCAAAGCAAAGTCAATCCTTAACTCCGTATGAAAAGCAAATCAATTATTATTCAATCGAGAACAAAATTTATTTTTCTTTCCCATTTTTTTCTTTACATTATTTTTACAAATTTTCAAAACTTCAATTAAAACCGCCTCCAGTTTTTTGGTTCGCCATTATTTGTTAAAAAAAAATATATTTTTACAAATTTCGTGAAACCATATTTCTTTAACTCAATTGTCCAAAAGTGTCATTCCTTTGAATTCGTGTAAAACAATCGCTTGATTCATTTCACTGCCTTCGATTGCTAGTTGTTACGGAACACTTTGCCACCTTTTTTTTTCGTTTTTTTGTTAGTTCTTTTCCTGCAATTTACTTCTGTTTACAAAACATTAACCCAGTCGATCGATTTTCGTTCTCCGAAATCATTGTCTTCGAAGGGTTTGTGTTACAAGAATTCATTGAATTATTATTTTTATTATTTTTATTTACTATTTTTTTTTTTCAGTTATTCTCTTCAATAAAACAATAACCGTTGCCCAATCGATGAATAGGTGGATGGTTTACATAGTTTGGTCAATACTAACCATATCAGACAGTATGACGTCAAGGCCTTTGTTAGCAACTAACCAAAGCCAAATGCACGATTTTTTTCCAAACTTCTTTTATTTTATTTTATTTAATTTTATTTGTTTTATACCGATCATTGGGCAATGAAGGTGTATTAAATTTCACATTACGTTGGTAACATACTTAAAAGCATGCCTGTTCATTGCAGTTAGCGTATACGTGTCTGCCCATGTTCCACCTTTGGTGAAATTCTCAAATTTGGCAAAAGTTAAACCTCTTTTAGGATCCTCGCCGTTCTGCTCTTACTTAAAGCCGAAAACGGGGCAAATAAATTCCTGGATCTTGGAAAACTCGTAAGATAAAAGTTTTCTTAAAGTTTTCTCAATAACTTGAAGCCTACGGAAAATATCGATTTAAAATTTACCTAATTTTTACCTAAATTTACCTAAAATTTACCTACCATGGCGAAAACAGGCTTAAACTTAATAGTCGGGCAGGACTGATCATTATACATATATGCAAGAAGTAGAAGCACTAAAGTAGGCCTCGTCCCACCATTTGATACCCTACATCTTTTCGTGCAATGCAGTTATTCAAAATGAGATGTTACGATGGGAAGTGGCCAGAAAAGTGGTCCAATCCCCAAAACCACTTTTCACAACGTCTGTCCTTGGGTCAAAACACGTTGGTGCAACAAATTTCATCAAAATATGTCAAGAATTGCGGACTGTAAGTTAAACACAAGACAGAAAGGCGAACAGACGGACTGACAAGCTTAAATTGATTCAGGATTTATTATGAATTGTGCGTCTATCTCAAGTCCTTCTGGGTGTTGCATACATCCGCACAAACTTAACACACCCATCCGAACACTACAGATCTCATTGCCATATAAGAGCTTGCTTTCGATGAGAACATATTAAGGGGTCTGTAATATAGCTCAAGTTCACCGTATTTACTTTATATGTTAATTATCTCTAATACTATTTTATATGTGAGCTCATTTTTCTATTAAACACTTGAAATTACCCCAGACATGCTTTGTGAATGAATGTTCATAAGGGGCAGCTTTCAAAAAAAACATTCCCAGAAGAAGTTACAAATTTTTGAAGCTTGCGAAATGTTTTCAGTCGATATTTTTCATTACATAGTGAAACAACGGATGATTCGAATTATTTTCTTTGAATTTTCACCGAACTCAACTTTTAATAATTAACTTTAAACTAGCTTTCGTCAGTCGTGTAGCACGTGTCGCCATTTCGTTGAAACATAATTATTTGCATATTGCAATACGGCGCCACATAACTTATGGGCATATGTTGTTAATTCCCGCGAATGGTACCTCGTTAAAACTGTAGTGCATCACAGTAATAATCTTTGCATTTTCGTACATCAGAGCCTGGTTTGCTTATTGAATAAAAAAAATTAAGATAATTTGTAAACGTTGCTGCGATTTTTCCTATGGAACAGATCATGGTAGACTTTGATAAATTGAAAAGTCAAAAACCAAAGAAGCAAACAGAATCATAAGAAGTTCTTACGAAAACTCATCAGGTTGACTAAGAAATAGAAAAGAAGTAAATGAAAAGCGCAAAGCAGGATTCGCTTTGAACTAAATTTCATTTTTATGCTCACTACCGGATTTGTGCTAGAATCGTGGATCTAGCATAGTCTGTCTGTCAATCCGTCCGTCCATCTAGTGAAATTAGCAACTTTGACTACAATAACTGAACTGATCTTAAATATTTTTGAATGATTCTTCTCAGGTTTAGCCAGAAACTTTGCTAAATGCATCCTGGGGCAGATGACTGCATTTACGCAAAAATCATATGCAAAAAAGCTTCAGCATAGTACGATTTGCTTTTGTTGCACAGTTACTTTCAAAATGCAACCAAATCTTACAAACACATCACTTAAAGTATATAGAGCATACAGGTATAGACTATGTGTACGAGCAAATATGTTGAACTATCTTTAAGCATTTAATAGATTCAGTTCGATTTCTTGTTCTTGTTTTTAAATGCTATCGAGCTTATAAGAACTCACTTTCGGAATCTTAACCAAGCAACTAATTACTTGATTGTGTCTTTCATTTACTAGTTATCACAGTAGACAGAGCAGCAGGTTTACGTTAAGTTCACGCACATCTAGAGAGTAGAGTGCCAAAGGGAGTTTCGCTTCATTTTCTTTATTAAGGATTTCCGTCTAAGTTAACGGTTGATCTTATTTTTCCTTTTATCAATGCGGGCTTGGAAATCGATCGTCTTCTCGGGAGTGCATACAAATTCTAGATGGAAATGGTCCTACATGTAGATTAACATAAGAAATTGAAGTATAAGCAAATGCTTATACTCTATGGTTAAATGATATGAAGGAGGAGTTTCGTTTTAAGCCGACTACACTTTTCGTAATTGTTTCAACAAAAGGTGAAATGTTTTAATAAAAGACTATAAATCACATTCGTAAAGCGAATAAGAATTAAATCAAAGGATCACAAAAAGATGAAATTTTTTCATTGACTTCCCCTAAATATAAATATAAAAGTGTAAATACAAACAATTACGTATAACAATATCTTTATATGTACATACAAATACAAATACACACAGACATATATATATATAGGCATTAGTGTCTGCATATGTAGATAAAGAAAAACTCTAATGGAAGGCAACCTAAAGGTAAGTGATAATAGAATGATTTCTTTGTCAAGGTTTTTCATTGTCTGCTTGTATTAAATGAAAAAGGAAAGAATGACTTAATCATGAAATGAAAAGTGGGCTGCGATCATGTAATAGAAGAAATGTTTTTTAAACAAAATAAATTAAAGGAAAAAAACAAAAAAAATAATATTGATGTCACTATTTAACACAATATTGATCATGTTTTTCAATAAAAGTAAAGATTTATAAAAAAAATTATAAGAGAAATAAAAAGTAACAAATCTTCACCAGTCGATAGAATTGTTTAAAATGAAAGATCTTTTCCTTTGAACGATCCTTTTCTTTTAAGCAAAGCGCAAAGAAAAGCAAATATTTGTACAACAGTGTTTTGTGGCCATCAAAAAAAAAAAAAACAAAACAGTGACAACAAAAGTTTCACAAATTTTTCTTTATGCTTTCATTCATACATACATACACACACGCACGAGTATAAGCGGACTTTCTCAAACCATATTCGTGAGAGTACGGAAGCACATAATTGACACATGTGACAGTTATTTAAAAAATCGCACATGTGAACAAAATCGACAAACATGTAAACACATTAATGATTAAAACTGCAAGAGACATCTCAAGGCGAATCTCGAATACCCATCGCTTACTATATAAATATATCTTTACTTTACATTCAGTTTATTGTCCATTACTAATAAAAAAAAATAAGAAAAATAAAAAAAAAATATATTGTTTTTGCTTATTACCTGTGAACGTACTCTTCTATATAGTAAATTTTGTGAATTCCTCCTGGTTTCTTGGCCTTTGCTAGTAATTATGTAAATGATTTCAATTGAATTCATATTTCTTTAGGTTGATCCGTACGAAGTTATGCGGAAAAGCCTCAATTTTTACATCCCACATGCTGGCTTATAATGCGAGGGCATATTAAGTTTGCGCGGATATACATCCGCGAGTCAAAAGGCTCTCCTTTCATTATACCGATCTAGGATTGTCTGTCTGCCCACCCGTCCGTCCGTCCTTGTGCCCGATATTCTTAGGTTCAAGCTAAAATTTGGTACACCGAAGAACCACTTGACATGTAACGCCATACTTTAATGTTCATTACATGAATAATTGTATTAGATGAAGTTGTATAGGGAATTTTATTATGTAATAATATAACTACTTTCTAAATTTCAAAGGATTGTAATTTACAAGAAGAAATATTCTCTGGAAAGCGTACGATGGGAAATGCGAATACAAAACGAGCAGAGGCGAATTGAACATAGACATCATGCTTAAATACTCTCACGGAATATTGAAATTATTATACCCTTTCTGTTATACGGCTCAACACAGATATTTCACTTATTATGCATTAAAACAATTCTGAAATCAATCTACCTTTGCAGCAACATATCGTACGTAATAATATGCTAAAAAAGAACCTCATAAAAAATATGGCGTTATAATCTGCTAAATGTGCGACCTTTCTGGTCTTTTAGAAAAACAACTTCTCAAATTGAAATACACACTGCCACAAAAATACACACACACAGACACACAGACAACATTAATATTAAAACAGCCATTATGCATGTTCAGTCATCTGTAACCGTCGCTTACATATGACAGCCGCTTAAAGTGGCTATGAGTTAAGCAAGAAAAAAAAAAAAGAAGAAAATCATAATAAATACATATAAGCACTCTACTCGCATATAAAAATACACAAAAACGTTATGTATGTACATTTAATCCCCACTCGTAAACTTATAAACATAATACGAAACATAAACATATAACTGACACCGAAAAAAAAAAGAAAAGAAAACAAACGTTCATATAAATGCACTTAAACGCAGAGGCACCGCTTTCCGTGTATTTTCCCAAACACTCGACTTTTTCTTCTTTTATTTTTTTCTGCTTTCGTTGTTTGTTGTTATTGGTCTTGTTGTTGTTCTTGCTGTTGCTGTTGTTAAACAATATTTCAAGTTCATATGTATTATTTATAGGCTTTTTTCCATTCGCTGTTATTATTATTCATGTTATTGTTGTTGTCGTTGTTGTCGTTGATATTCATACAGGCAGATTTGTTCCCCGACTCTTTTTTTTTGTTCATATTTTATCGTATCAAAATGCTTAAGTTTATTTGTGTGTGCATGTACGCGTGTTTAATATCCTGGTCGCGTTATGCTGTACACATTTCACAAACAACAATAACAACAAAATGTTACATTATTATCATTATTTTTAAGGATGACACCACCATTACTTCGCCGGCAAACGCTTTCCATTTGATGGGCATACACACACCACCATCACCATCACCATCACCATCGATCTCTTCAACTAATTCACTGTACATGCATGAATATCCACTTCACCACCATGCAGGATTTCTTTCCTTTTTTTTTTTTTTTTTTTTTTGAGGGTTTCCATCATTCATATCGCCGGATTGAGTTTCCTTATTCTGTAATTGTAATATTTAAGAGGCTTGCGTTAGAACTTCCGCATTGCATTGATAAGCAGTTTTTTAATCGTATATTGGGTTTTATTACTTTTCGTTTCATTCCATTTTATTTTATTTATTTATTTTTTTGGCAATGGCCGCTGGTTTGTTTTGTTATAAAAGTATCAAGTTATTCATTTAATCTTGATAAAGACACAATTCAAGTACTGGCAGATGATTGGCATGAGATATATTTAACCGACATACCAGTTTCAAAATTAAAGAAGAAATGCTAGAAAAAAAATTAAAAATGGAGAATGTTACTGAATGGGAAATACATTATTGTGGGACATTACTCTTTACTTCTGTAAGAAGCTTTAAGAAACTTTAAAACAATTTAACTTGTATTAGGTTTGCTAAATACTTTTTTTATTTATTTATTTTTTTTTTATTATTCTTTTAAAAAGTTAAGAAAGGCAGTAATTATCCTGCCCTATGTCGATTAGTAAAAATAACAATCCTCTCTCTCTCTCTCTCTCTCTCTCTCTCTTGCACCGAAAAGTTTTATTATTACAATTGCTACGGTCCTATGTATGTCTAGCACTAATGAAGTAAGTGATTTCTTTATAAGTTTTCGAGGGGGTGAAGGAGGGGGAGGAGGAGGGAAGAGATGAAAAGGTTTTAATTGTTAAAATCTATAAACGGTAGTTAGCAAATCGCAATGTAGTGGATACGTCATGACGACGATAATAACTGCTGAGCAACGGACGCAGGTAAATACGCGTTCTGTTGGTTAAGTTTGCCGAAGAAAGTGTAAGTCAAGTCCATGGCATTTGAAGTGAAAAGAAGAAAATTATATGCAACCGAATCTGTTAAGAAGCGCACCATTACACTGTACTTGATTTCTATTCCATCCAGAGAACTGCAGTCATTCTATTAAAAGGCTTGGCGATCGAAGATTGAATGATTTCGCAGGGATAGGTAGAAAATCTGAATCTTAGGTAATCGGGAAAGGAGACTGAACGATGGAAGACCAAGTCTAAGTTAAGTGGTAAAACAAAGCGTATGATACGGTTAGCAATGTTCTGAAGCCTATCTAATTTATATTTTTGCCATCCAGAAATGAGTTAAAAACAATGGTTAACATGAGTCATGAGGAGTGAATGCGCAACGGTATGTTTAACCGTTAGAGCTGGGTACAGATTTAGATTGTATCATTTTCCGAATCTACAAGATCAGTGGAATACCCACATATTTCTATATTGACGTTGAATGACCCAGCAAGGGGGAGAGTTGAATAATAAGGCTTTAGCCTTACTGTAGTTAATGCAGAGCATATTATCTGTTATCCAGAAGACTCGTCAACAGTGTTTTTGAACGAATGCAAATTATTTGCATTACCTCTACAAAGCAGAAAGATGTCGTTGCCAACCAAATCTCCAAGATCGTTTACGAAGAGATTAAAGAGTGGCGGGCCGAAAATGAAACCTTGCGGCGCACTAGACATAGGTCTTAGCGAGGAAAAGAGTTAGAGTTATTCACAGATTCGAACTGTTTACGATCCGAAATATACGACCACATAAGCTTACCAACCCTGAGAGAAAAATTGAATTGAGTTGTGTTGGATCCAAAGCGAGGAGAGCACAGCCCAAAAACCGGCATTTTACCGTTAAAAATTGATTCATTATTTTCGAAAATATTCTGCTCTATGTTTCAGACACTCTTGCATACCTTCGAAATTTATTCCATAGGATTTTTTCTATATCGCCTGAAACACCTTATAAAATATGGTTTTTGAAAGCATCAACGAACTCTTCTTCTGTCGATAACAAGCGCTATTCACGTAATTTATTCCTGACGCTCGGTTGCAAAAAGGAGTCATTAGACGGCAAGTGAGAACGGTTCGGCTGTTGATTGACGAATTGGATTTTCTAAGTGCTTAAATAGTCATTTGTTAGCCGAGATGTTGAAGAGTTCGCACTCTCATGATGAAGAGTAATTCAAGGCCGTCTGCTTGTCTTTCTTATTTCACCAAACATTGCCGGCAAACAAACAATTGTCTGCCATTCACAACTCATCATTTTACGTTTCTCTAAAGCCTTTGTTGCTTCATGGTAACATGGTTTTTTGCAAAAAGCCCGACGACCATTTGCATCTAAGTGCTTTGACTGCGAACAATTCATCTTGAAGCATCCAGCCAGTCGATTGTTCCTAGATCCATGGTCATCACCTATCGCGATCTTCTACATATCTTTTAATGTATCGTCATTGCATTTCTTAAACATTTGCTGGCACTTTTTGTTGAACATTTCGTTGAGATTTCGTCAAACTATGTGGGATCCAAAGAGAAAAATTCTCTTGTATGAGTAAATGATTACGCAATAGATGGAATAAACACCTCAATCTCACAGCATCTCACATATTTTCTGTCGTAATAACTGATTTCGGGCCACCTCCGCCACTTTCGCTGGTGAGCGAACGATGCTTGATTCGTTTTATTAACGTTTCATCCGTCTTCTCTGGCAAATGTGTAAGTGTCTTGATAATTGACCTCGAAATTTGTGAAAAATCATCGCACGACAATTTTCCCCAGTTAATTCCATTCATTTGTTAAGGCATAGTTTTCCTGTCACTGTAAGCAACAGAAATCGCGCTCAAAGAACAAAATGTTCTGATGAAGACGGACGTGATAAGCTTTCCAATGGAAAGTGCCACTTAACAATGTTTATCGTTACCACAAATAAAGGCCATAATAGTGGCCCAAGTATTTTTGTACGTTTGTGTGTTGGTTGGACAAATTTACCTTCTTTTTGAATACTTAGATCTTGTTGAGAGAGACTATAAGAATTGTTTGGTCTCAAGGTTACAATTTGGAAAAGAAGGAAAATGTGCCAGTCTTTCGGTTATGGTGAGTCGCTCTTTGAACGCGTTTCGTAGATTTACGAGTTAAAAGTGACAAAAGTGAGTAAAGAGAGCTCATTTTCTCTTTTAGACCCAGTTTTAAAGCGCATTTTAAAGGACGGACAGACAAATGAAACGAATTTGACTTAATTTGTTTTGCTTTTCATGCTAACCACGAACATAATTTATGGAGCCTATAAAGTAGACGGCTGCTTGGCCGTCTGTCCGCCTGTATAATGTCTGTTCTAAACCTTCTCCTGGCCGCAAAAATGGATTCAGATTTGGCAGAAAAATTTGAAAATTCTTGCATGCAGGTTGGCATTGAAAATGGGCCAATTCTGTCGAAGGACCCGCCTACACCACTACGTCAACTGAAAACACCTCTGCAATGCAAAAGGAAGAAAAAATTGATTTTTTGCTCATTTCTCATAAAACTACAAAAATTTCAACGTATGTTTGATGGAGGATGTTATAGTACCGGTACAAACATGGAAACAATCGGTAGCGTGTATCCAATGTTATAGTGTATTTAATTTTTTATATATATACCTATATATTTATATATATAAATTCCTGCCCAGTTACAAATTCGAAATGCACCTAATCATGTCCGTCATGCTCATCTGTACATCTGTCCGTCTCTGTAGTATCTATGATAAACATCTCCTGTTCTCCTGTTCGCAAAAAGGAAGATATCGCTTACAAATTTGCAAAGGAAGCGGATCAAAGGTCGCGCCCATAACATGCCTATGCAACAATAAATGTGGTTTCCGTGTTCTTTAATTGTTACTCATAAGGTATTGTGATATAAAAGAGAAAAAATCAGCCGCGCCTACCTAATATTATAGGGTATAAAAATTCAGCTCCTTCTTTTTTTTTAGTCTTTGCCAGGATAACGGTGATGGGTATGAAAAGTTCGGTCACGACGGAATACTTTGTATTTTTCTTACTTGGTTTTAATTGTCAATAACGTTGAATTTGCCTGGGGTTTCTTAGCCTCTCAAAACGTAGGACATTTGTACGTTAGAGAGATTGAAAGAATGTCTAACTAACGATGGACAATACTTTGTACACGATATGTTTCCTTGTCATTCTCTTAAAATATGTGCTGTTTATGTTCTACGTCACTTATTAATACAAGAGTATGTTAAGTTTGTGCGGGTGCATGTAACACTTGCAAGGACTAGAGATAGACATATCTTTTGTTACACCGATCTAAACTTGTCTGTCCGTCTTTTCGCCTCGTTGTCTTGTGTTCAACCTACAAGCCGTCATTTTTGAGATAACTTGATGAAATTTGGTACACAGAAGCGTGACCATGGACCAAGGACAAACGCTATAGGATTACTTCTTCAACCACTTCTTATAGAATGCTCTATATTAAGAAGTCATTATATGAATAACCATAAGTTGGTGTTGGGCATTTAATAGTGCACTGTGGCCCACTATACATATTTACTTGTTTTAAAGAACTGATGCTCTGGCGGAATTGAAATCCATTTCTTTATTTATTATGAAGCGGCTGCTTTGAGTTTTATAGCTATTGGAAACTTATCGGTAGACGGACTAAGCTCATTTGTAAAGCGAAGCTTTATACGCCTTTTTTTATTTTGAGAAACCTAACAAAAAAATGCCGAGCATAGTCGAAAAGCTATATGGAAAGTAGAGCCGAAGACCGTAGATTCTAGCGCTTTCAAGTTTGAATCTTAGATATATTTCTCCGGTTAAATTATTAATAATAATAATAATAATAATAATAATAATAATACATGGGAAGAACATTAAAGATGAATAAAAAATAATATCAATTAGATAAGAAACTCTAAAGAACATTATAAAACATAACTAAGGGGACTTCATTTGATGTCATTACGAAATATCAAGAAGATTACTTGACAATTAATTCTCGCCCAAAAAAGAAAAAAGAAAAAGAAATATAGGTAAGACATCCATCCGTCTAGTATCAAGGGACATAAAAGTTAAAATAGTTGTGGTGTTTACATTACATTAATAAGGCATTCAGTAAAGAGTAAGGAGTGTTCAAAATTGAAATTTTGCCGGACTATTGTTTATGCATTCAAATTATTGTAAACGTTTTCCTTTCCCAGCCTGTTATTTTCCCACATAAATTATCCTAATGTTTAAGCAGAAAAAAAAGCAGAGAAAAGAATAAAATGTTTTTCGACGATGAAAAAGTTTTTATGACCTGTAAAAACGCCTGAATAGAGGAGCCTTATAACAACATTATAAACATAATAAATCTTATTGCATATACAGACATAACAAGAACATATAAAAAAATGTTCGGTTAATTTGCTTCTTTTTTTTTTTTTGCTAAAGCTTCTGGTACTATAATCAAATGTGTAACGAAAGGAGAGGAATTGTAAATATTGTGATGATTTGTTTTGATCGAACTGAAGAGAGAGGCGCCAGTGGCTAAACACAATATTGTAAACGGCAGATTGCAATGAAACATTCAACGAAATTTTTCATATAAGAAGGCAGCCAACCGACAACATCTGGTTATACAAAAGAAAGCTCAACAAAATAAAAATATAAACATGAAACTTAGAAGACTAAGATAAAATGGTTTTTTTGTTTTTATTTTCTCCTGATTTTTTCTCATTTTTCCTGAAATCGAAAACTAAATTTAAATTTTCCAAAAATATTTTTCAACTTAATACTGTTTGATTGAATATAAAATTTATCGCTGGAATTATTTTCTATATCTATATATATACACATATACTTATATATATGCATGTTAATGTATAACTCTTTGCCGTATGTTAGAAGACTATGATGAGTTAAGCAACGAAATGAATGCCATCAATATGACTTAATAGCAGCAGGAAGCAGGCAGCAGCACTTTGAGTGTCTGATACTTTTACGTATTTTCTTTTCTAGTTGGAAAAAATGAAATGTATACCCTTTCGTTTCATCTTCTCCTCCCATTTTTCCAAGTGGATTTTTTTACTCCAATAAATTGTCAAATATTTAAGAGATTTTATAAAAACAAAAAAAACAAAACATGTTAAATTTGGAAAAAATTATTTACACTTGTTTTTCGGTTTACCTCTGTCTTTTCCTTTCTTGCTTAGCATTTTCACTATTTCTAGATTCAACATATTTAGATAAACCATATGTCAACGTCAAAACATTATGTATTCTATTTGTTGAAATATTTTCCAAACATTATTTTTTTGCTTTTTACTCCAATCATTTGCTGGTTATGCACGATACGATTTTAGTTTGTATACCATGGCTGAGGAACAATGAGAGTATATTCGATTTTTCAATTCACTTGGGATACGACGCTTCATGGGCAGCAATTTCAAAAATCTTCTCGACACCGATTTGATTAACTCGTGCCAATCTGATATCGATTACAAGGCTCTGGCATAATTGATGACATCATAGCCATCAGAATAAAGACAAAAAACTGAAACCCATTTACAGATAGGCTTTTGATTGAGAAGGACTTGAACAGAAAAAAGTTCTAAGCTACAGCTGAGATCGTGATCTTCAATCGGCAAAGGTCAAAGGTTCAAAGCAAACTTGGTTAGAAAAAAGAAAAATACTAAAATATAGAATCTTTTAGTCCAAAAATCCAACAAAGCCCCATAGCTAAGAAAAGAGTTATAAGCAAGCAATTGCTTCAACGGTGGGTACTCGGAATTCATCGTAAAGCGATTGAATCTTCATTTTTTATTGCATAGATAGATGTCTATAGAAATAAAAAAAAAAAAAAAAAAAAAGAAAAAAAAAAGAAAAAAAAAAAAGGAAGAAAAATCTCCAAAGTTAAGAAATCTTTTTATATCCACCACATACGCTCGCTCGCATATACATAACATACACATATATATCTTCCA